>OZ010602.1:88654397-88656897 GCA_963932145.1 Acanthosepion lycidas | reverse complement strand
AATGTATAAATGTTTATTATTTTTGTTGTTAATTCTCAAGACCAAAGCAAATGCAAAATTCACTTTCATATGTGTAGGTTTTATTACAATTCTAATCATCGCTTTTTGAGACAATAAACTTCGTCGAGGAGTGGAGGTAGTTAAAATACTAACGGGGTCAAGGGAAAACCCCTTTGACACCTCATTTTTTTGCTGAAAAATTGGGGTTAATGAAATAGTGTCTGATGTATAATAAGACAGCGAAAATTTATATTAATAATAAATATACATTTTTTCCTCACTTGTAGCACAACTCTGAATTTTCAATCTTGCATGAATATCAGGGTTTTGCTACTGGTGGGAAAAAATGGAATGTATATATATATATATATATATATATATATATATATATATATATATATATATATATATATATATATATTCTTACTCACACAAGACAGACATGCTTGTAGAGCTGTTAAGGTCTCACGCATATAAACACACTCACACTATTATATATACATACACACATCACACACACTCCCAAAAAACTAAAAGATGACCGACGTTAAACACACACATCTCTTTCTCAGCAACCAATAAAACTGTCAAAATGACCAAGGACGGAATTTTGAGACTTTGTTTCACCAAAACAAGAACTGGCCAAACTTAATGATAAAAGACAAATGAAAACTACAGATCTAGACAGTCAGAGACAATCATTCACTCCTGTAGTTTATTGCTACTAACAAGCAGGAATTTTTCTCCTTTTGATGGCCACATTAGCGAAACTAGTCGAGGAACCTAATTGAAATAATGAAACCCAAAAAATTAGTGTGTCTGAAATATTTAATCTTGTAATATATTTTATTGTTCATAACACACACACACACGCAAGGGGTTACAGAAGATTTGGAGCGAGAGCAGATAGGAGTGATAGAGGAAAGGATGTGGAGAAGGATAGTGGATAGATCAAGGCAACTGGAGATGTTGATTGACATTACATTTGAATAGTTGGAGATTATAGCTCTCAGGGAAACTAGAATGGGGAAGGGAGTTCCATAGGCGAGAGGTGCGAGACATGAAGCTATTGGAGTAGAAGAGACGGCTAAATTTAATAGTTTCAACAGTGAAAGGGTGAGAGCGGGATGCCAGCCTCGTAGGGCGCTTGAATTCATGAAGTCTGGGAACCAGCGAATGCAGCTCTTCAGAGCAATTACCATGAAAGTATTTGTAAAAAAGACAGAGAGAGGCGAATATATATATATATACATATGAGTTCTCATGTTTCAAAAACGAGAGCCGGAAACCTCAGTATAATTATTAAGATTAAATTGAGTTAAAGTATAAAACCCTGTTTCATCATTAAGCGAAAATTTAGGAATAACCAATCTTGAAATTTACGCATCTTTATAAGCATGTTCATTCGCAAAATTAATTACTATGGAAACGGCTGCGGCGACCATTTTGGTAAGGGGTCTAAGAGATAATTTTTATCCCCATATCAGTCACCTTCGGAAAGAGTTTAGGCCGAGGTAGGGTGGGTGCCCATTTCAAAGCGAATGATGGCATTCATGTGCGTACATCGTCTGGTCAGTCAAAGCAAAAGATTACTTTTGGCACCATAATATGTCGTTAATATGTCGTCTAGAGAATTTTGTTTTATTTTATTTATTTATTTATCCTTTTATTTATTTATTTATTTATTTATTTTCTAGAGGGCTGCTTCGTACCTAAACGCGTCGCACTGAACTACAATTTGTTTTTCTATCTTGTGATTGGGTTAAGCTTTTAAACCTTTTATTTGACTATGAGGTTTATTTTTTTATGCTAAATATTTAATGTGAAAATTTGTTGATATCGGCAGAAAACGGAACATGAAGACTCTTATTTAGCGAAGAAATCATATTTTTTAAAAAATAATTATAATTTAAGCTCTACTTCTGTATGGAGCACTGTTTTTTTAAAAATAAAAACAAAAATACTAAAGAACTCCGGATTATTTCCTATTTTTCTACATATCTGCATATATATATATATATATATATATATATATATATATATATATATATATATATATCAGTTTTGTAAATTCAGAATTGACAGAACTTCAATTTGACTTGGGTTATTTTGGTGACAGTGGGTGTGGTCTCTGAGTGTGGGATGACCCCCACCCTCGCTGAGGTTGATGAAATAAATATTTCCCACGTATTTTTTCGCTGGCGTACAGAGAGGCCGTATGTGCTGGTCTCTTGCAGCCATTCGTACGCACATATTTCTAAACAGTTATACACAAAGAAATACCACATACACAAACACCCAAACACAAATATATTGAAACTCCCATCAGGGTCAGATATTTGATAACGCTATTGAAATTGTTCCCACATCTCTTGGTAAATTATTTAGAAATTATCCAAATCTAGATACATATATAAAACAATCCATACATTCAGTTAAAAGTAAACGTAAAACCATACTTGATAATGGTTAAAAGAATAGGCGAAAGCGCTCGGACATA
>OZ010602.1:88614397-88649397 GCA_963932145.1 Acanthosepion lycidas | reverse complement strand
GGCCTATTTAAATAACATATTACATGGATCACCCCAATCCAACCCCTATAAGAAAAAAAAAAAAAGAAAGAAAAAAATGTACTGAGTGGTGGCCAATCACAACACCGCTTTCCGGTTCCACCCCTTTCCCCTTACGTTTTGTTGGCCATCTTTGTTCGCATAACTTAGTGACAAGCGATTCATTTTCCAAGCCTGACAGAAAGGTTTACAATTACCAACAACTCGTAGCAGACGATACGCAATGTCACAACCCTGCGAATTTCTTACAAACCCTGGGAATGCCGTTTGCATCAGAGAGATGAGAAGGTCTCGAATGAAGCAGACGATTTCTGGTCCTATACGGCTTCAACAGACGCCATCTTGTTTCTCTTTCTGGCCACTGTGACCAGTATCACACACACACACACATATATATGTATTGAACAATAAAATATATTAAGAAATGAAAATTTTCAGACACATTGGGTTGGATATTAATATTTTTTTGTGATATTATTTCAATCAGATTCCAGGACTAGTTTCGGCCAGCATGGCCATCATCAGGAGAAAAAAAAATATCCCTGATGTTAGTAGCAGTGAACTACAGGAGTGAATGACTGTTTCTGAACAAAGTGAACTTTATCTGTAGTTTTTATTTCTTTGGTTTATTGTTAATTTTGGTTATCCCCTGTATTGGTTAAACGGTCTCTTTCAAGTTGTTTTTAAAATAGAGGATGGGAGATTTCTGATTTACCTCGTTAATCTTTTTGACTGTTTTATTGATTGCTGGGAATGGGATGTGTGCGTTAAGTGTATGTTATCTCTTAGTTCTTTGGAAGTGTATGGGATGTGTGTATGTGCATATATTAGTATGAGTGTATGCGTGCATATATATATATATATATATATATATATATATATATATATATATATATATTTATACATATATATGTGTGTATATATATATATATATATATATATATATATATATATATATACATGAGTTGCCCATATGTATTAAATAAGTTCTGTGCCGAGGAACTTCATGACGTGGGCGATCATGGCTTTCCCTAATTTCTGGTCTTGAAGATCTTAGTAAAGTTTGTACTTTTGCTCTATTTCCCTGTTTTACCAAGCATTCACATAAGCTCCTTAGGTAGGCTATGGTCTGCTTCCCCCTGTCCTCTCTCACCTTCAATATATCCTGTGAGTGTCACATTTTCTATGTCCTCTTTTCTCATTATGCCCTTAAAATTACAACTGTTTCTTTCTGATGCTAAGTGTAAGTGACCCTTTTGGTTCCATTTTCTCTAAAAACTTTAGTCGTTGCTCTCATGTTCTGTTCACGTTTTTCTCAGCAACCTTCTGTAGAACCACATTACTGCTGCCTCATGTCACGTATTCACTGGTATACAGAAGAACGGATATTGCATCAAAATTAAGACCTATTTCTCTTTCATTCAATTCCTTAGAAGCGGATATAAAAAAAAATGGTCAATTTTTTTTTCAAAATGGTTTCTTAGCAGAAAGAATATTAATACATGATCAACGTGTAATAAATGCAAGTTCATATTACAAATAACCGGAAATGATATAATTAAAAATGTAGAAGTATAACTTCACATTCGTCGCATTCATGGAACAATTAAAATATATTAATAAAACCAATGTGTTTAAGCACTTAAATTACTCTAACATTTCAAGAATTGAACATACAGAGATACATCATATATATATATATATATATATATATATATATATATATATATATGAAGAAAAATATACGGGGAAAAAACAAACAAAAATCCTTATATGCAATTATGCTGTTTTAATGTTAATAGGTCAACGTCGGACGTTTCGGTCTAATAAACCATCTTCAGGACATATTCATAAAATATAATTAACATCAATTGAACATGACAAAGACGATGGACATAAGAACAAGACTGGTATTTATTGGTACAAAAAGTACAAATTGTGGCACGAGGCCAATAAAGGGGAGGGGTAGAGGCTGGTCAACACTAACTATCTTATACCTAGCTAATCAGATTCGCGACCCATTCGTACATTACATTTTACACATTCACCAAAAGAACTCGTCCATCACCAAACAATCCTTCAACCACCATAATACCACGTGCTCTCAAGGGGGACCTACCAAAATCGCGCCCCATACCATGAAAATTCTAATGATGATATATATATATATACAATACATAAGAACAAGACTTATCCAAACAGATAACTGAAAGTTTTATATGATCAGCGTTCCGTTTAAACATGGTCTCGTTGTCGTCACGTGGGCGACGCTGTGAAAACGTATTCCTAAATTTGAGTATTTTGAATGAAAAATGAAAAATCCAAAGAGTTCTATTTTGATCTAAAATTTATATATACGCTTGTCGAGCATTAATCTCGCTAGAAAAGGGGACATAATAAATAATAAATAAAAGGGGAGATTAATGCTCGACAAGCGTACATATAAATTTTAGATCAAAATAGAATTCTTTTCAAACACGGTAATTCATTTAGTGTGCTCTTTTGTAAAAGATTCGTTTTTGTTCATATAATCTTTTACTTAAATTCTTTTATATTCATTTGTTGATTTGATTGTTTAACGGCAAATAGACACTTCTATGGGCCATTTAATGCAAGGATTTAATTTTTTGAACACAATTTTATGCTTCAACTAAATATATCTTGAACGCAATTGTATGCCTTAAGATACAGCCTAAATGTATTGTCGGTCATTTAAAATTGTATTATTGGTAATTTTATTATGAATATATACCGCTCGTTTGTTTTTTTTGTTAGTTGCATATCAACTCCTTAGGGGTCATTTAATGTCAAAATTTAATTTTCTTGGAAGCATTATTAATTTAATTTACAAAAATGTATTTTTCCTTTTACAAAAATATATTGCTGGTAATTTCCTTTACTATAAAAAATGTATTGCTGGTATTTTTACTATAAAAATGTATTTTTATACTTTCATAGTATCTTGACCCTAGTTTTGGGTGCACACTATTTGTCCATAGCTGTGACCCTAACAGGGGGCTACGACCTAGGGTCGGGGTGGACATGGGAACAACGACAATTAAGAGGTGGTTCCACGCTCCTCAAAGCCTCCCGATCTGAGTTCCTTGCTGCCGGATGTAATTTATCGTCAAACCTAGGACGGTGTATTGTTCGTATATTTTCATATAAAATGTATTGCTCGTATTTTGATTATAAAAAAAATATTTTTATACGGCGCGTCTGTGAGAGAGCATCTGCAGACGAGATGCCAGATCAGGGCCAATTATATTACATATCCGCCTCTGGATCTTGTCAAGAACTCCGAGGTAAACAGAAGGTGCACCAGACCATATATGGCAGCAATACTCCATGTAAGGGTGAATGGTTGATTTGTATATTTGAAGTATCGATTCCGGAGAGAAAAATTTCCTGGCGCGGCACATAGAGCCAAATTTCCTCGCGGTGGACGAAGCAATTGACTCAATGTATTTGTTCCGTCTCAGGTCATCAGTCAACGTGAGACCGATCAGACGCAGAGATTTGTTTTTGAAGCAGGAGTAAATTGTAGTGTCGTCCGCGTGGATGCCAACTTGGGAATCTATGGCGTCAGGAAGGTCATTGATGAAAATAAAGAATAGAGTGGGGCCAAGAATGGAGCCTTGGGGAACACCTGCGTTCGTGGGATAGGAACTGGAGGGGAATCCGTTGAGAACGACCTTCAATTCACGGTTTGACAGGAATGATTGTATTAGGTCAAACAATCGAGATGTAATACCATAACCCTGGAGCTTGCATGCCAAACCCTATCAAACGCTTTGGAGATGTCTAGGGCCACGGCACGAGCGTCACCGTTGTTTTGAAGGGCTTGGTAGACGGTTTCGGTGATGGCCGTAAGTACATCAGCTGTAGAACGGGCGTAGCGGAAACCATATTGCTTGTCTGAGAGCAGGTCGTGTGAGGTAAGGTGGTTAACCATTTCGGCGTTGATTAGGGCTTCGAAGACTTTGCCGAAGAGGGGTAGGAGACTAATAGGACAGTAATAAGAGGAGTCAGAGGGGTCCCCAGAGTTCTTAAAGTCAGGAACAATGGACGAGGACTTCCAGCAGTCAGGCAAACAGGATTCCTTGAGGCAGTAATTATATAGTTTAGAGAGGGCGGGCGCTAGCTCAGGCGCGCATTTCTTCAAGACAATGGCTGCTATGCCATCTCCACCACTAGCCTTGTTGGGGTCTAAATTGGAGATAATGCCCAATACCAATGACGGGGTTATGTGTAACCCGCTCAATAGGTTATTAGAGGGAAGTCTGGTATGGGTACACCGGAGGAGTCGAGCGTTGAATTAAATGAGAATTTCCGAGCAAAGCATTCCACCTTGTCGGTAGAGGAGGTCAGGACCTCGAACTGGTTGAACAAAGGAGGTATGGGGGGTTTTCTATTGTTCAGGACGCTCTTGCAGAGCCGCTAATAATTTTTGGAGCCAAATTTGCGAGATGCAATACGCTCCTTCATCCGAGCAGCAAATATTGACTTAGCTTCGTTGAGGACACGATTACACTCGTTACGGGCGGAGGCAAAGAGACGTCTATTTCAGTCCGACATGTCGCTACGAAATAGGTGAAAGAAGTGGTTCCTATGGGCAATGGCGGCTGAGCAAGCACCGGAGAACCAAGGGGAGGAGTGCGACTTGACCTTAAATTTCCTTGAGGGGATGAAAGCGTCGATTCTAGCTTTAACCCAGGATGAGACCTTAGAAGCACATTCTTGGACAGGAAGTGTAAAGACAACATCCCAGGGGACATCGCGGAGGAAGTCACGGATCGAGTCCCAATCCGCTCGTTGATAGTAGAACGAGGTTCTAGTGATGGGAGGTTCTTTGCGGGGTGTGGAGTTGAAGGAAATGCTAACAGATACTACAGCATGATCGGAGTTACCAAGAGGGCAGAGCTGCGTAGCGCTACAAGATTCGGGGATGGAGGTAAAACACAGATCGAGAAGAGAGGCCTTACCTTCCAAGTTGAGGGCAAAACGCGTGGGGAAGTTAACTAACTTCGTGAGGATTGAGAAATTGAGAAATTCAGTGTTTGAATGCCAGCCCGGTCAGTAGTAGAATTCTCGAGCCATTTGGTATGATGGGCATTAAAGTCACCAAACACGAATATGTGAGCAAACGGATGGAGAGAGAGGGCCTTGTCTATGCTGTCAGATATGCTATCGAGTATCACAGTCTTGAGAGGATGGAGAGTGATAGAGGAAGAAAAGATAGCTTACGGCATTGAGGAGAGATAGTCGGAGACACATGTATGAATGGTCAGGCGATTCGAGAGACAACTCTCTGTCCAGAGGGAGATGGTCCTTGACGTAGCCACCAAGGCCGTGCATGTGGGTTAGAGAGTCTTTCCTGAGGAGAGGAAGGTAGCCGGGGATCGATAGATCAGAAGAGGGAATAGACGAGACAAGGTTTGTCTCACACAGAGCCAGTATATCCGGACAGTTTGCAGTGAGGAAAGATTCCATACTGCAGAAAGTTGTTCTAATGGGGCACGGATGTTGGGGAACGAAATGTTGAGGGGTTTAGGTGATTTTTGAGGGGCTGGTTTATGTTTATCTTTTTCGTTCTTTTGAGTCTTCATGCGGAGTAATTGTTGGAAGACGAGAAAGCCTGAAGTAAGAGAAGCAGATGGTTATCGACCGCGACATGAGCAGAGAGGAGATGGCACAGCCTGCATCAGGGCTGCCCACCGGAGGTGACTGCAGGGACACCTTTCCATGCGTGTCATGGCGCTACAAACACCCCGGTATTATACAACTGTTGACCAGCGGCCGCTCAAGAGGATACGCAAGAGTTAGGGCTCATAACTACCAGTCGGAAACAGCAACCAGTGAACTGTCAACCGTGTACCCTCAAAATGAAGAGGCAATGCCACAGACTGCACACGTCACGGGAGAAACACATCAGCACTAGTACAGAGGCCAGAGAGAGAGAGTTCCGGGAACCTCTTCTTAGACCAAGAGAAGGGAGAGAAGTGTTGACCAGTGGTAGGAGGGTCTACCTACTCCTATTATGAAATGGACAAAGTCCGACAATTATTTTAAGACATTTTTATGTTAATATATTCTTTTTATAGATACAAATATTTTAAGTAAATGCTCTGTTTTATAATAAACAGAATTAAACAACATTTACCGGCCTGAATGTCGGAGAAATTTTCAGAGAAAATATTCGTCCTCCGACAGGATTCGAACCTGTATCCTCTACGGAACCGTCATTTAGCTTGACGTGCCTTTAACCGATTTGGCCACATAGGAGCGTTGGGTTAGCAAGGTCGAATTTACTGTATTTGAACTTCAATCCTCTATTTCATAATGTGTGACATCGTTTGTTTACATTTGATACGCCTTGAGCAGATATGATGGTACGTGAGAGATTTATAGAAGATTGAATTTCAAATACAGTAAAATCGACCCTGCTAACCGAATGCGGCTCTGTGGCCAAATCGGTTAAAGGTGGGTCAAGCTAAATGACGGTTCCGTATATGATACAGGTTCGAATCCTGTCGGAGGACGATTGTTTCCCGTGAAAATTTCTCGGACATTCAGGCCGGTAAATGTTTAATACTGTTTATTATAAAACAGAGCATTGACTTAAATATTTGTATCTATAAAAAGAATGTATAAACATAAAAATGTATATATATATATATTCACACTAATCAAAGCGGTAATGCTACTAGTACGCAGGGGGGTTACAGGGAGTGAAAGACAAAACTGACAATGGGGAGCATTGAAGAAAGGACAAAAAATGAACGGATTTCAAGAAGATTGTAGCTGATAACTACAATCTTCAAAAATTTATATGCAATGATAATCTCCAAGTAAGGAAACGGAAGTGAGTTTCACAATCAGGAAGTGCGAGAAAAGAAACTGTGAGTAGAAGTGGCAGTTGCATTTAGTTATTTCAACAGTAAAACAGATCCAGTTGCCAATCCAGTGGATCGGGGCATCAGAGAAAAAAGCTCGTTAGGGCAGATGCCATGAAAATATTTGTAGAAAAGACAGAGGGAAGCCATCCCACATCGGTCAGAAAATGTCGAGATGCCAGGTCAGGACCTATCACATTGCAGGTCCTTCTTTGGATCTAGTCAAGAATTTGGAGATGTACAGTAGGATCACTAGACCAAATATATCAACAGTATTCCATTCATAGTCGAAACACTTGCAAGAAAAGATAATTTAAAAGATTAGATTTCGCTGAAAAAGCTTGAACTATAAAAAATAAAAAAATAAAATAAAATAAAATAAAGGATGAATTACAATAACAAAATACATACGGCAAATGTGTTTATCAATTTGGGGCATATCAAGTGTAAATATATACCACCTTGAGGATGTCTGACTCAGAAGTAGCGGAAACTTGATAAACAAACTTTGCTACATATAAACTAGCGTGCAAATATTTTGCGTCAACTGCATAAAAAGCTTATAAACCTTTACTTTATTAAGAGGTTAAGATTCAATATCTGTCTGTAAATCTGAGATGAGGTATTATGATTACTTACATTATTTACATTATTCGAACTCTTATCTTCATCTTCACTGCCATATTCACAACGTTTCGGCCGTTGTACGCTCTGGCCTTCTTCAGGGGATTGGATCCCTGAGATGATGTATTATGATTATTTACATTATTTACATTATTCAAACCGTTATCCTCATCTTCATTGCCACATTCATAACGTTTCGGCGTTTGTACGCTCCGACCTTCTTCAGGTCATTGGATCTCTGAGATGAGGTATTATGATTATTTACTTTATTTACATTATTTACATTATTCGAACTGTTATCCTCAGCTTCTTTGCCATATTCACAACATTTCGGCCGTTGTACGATCCGGCCTTCTTCAGGTGATTGGATCTCTGAGATGAAGCATTATGATTATTTACATTATTTACATTATTCTGACCGTTATCCTCATTTGCATTGCCATATTCACAACGTTTCAGCCGTTGTACGCCCCGGCTTTCTTCATGTGATTGAACCTCTGGGATGAGGTATTATGGTATTTACATTATTTACATTATTCGAACTGTTATCCACATCTTCATTGCCATATTCAAAATGTTTCGGCCGTTGTATGTTCTGGCATTCTTCAGGTGACTATAATTTCGAACCGAACCCTTTATTTCCTGCACCGGATAGATTGTTCTTGTTCCACGTTGCATGCCTCTTCCGAATGTCTCAGTTAACTTTAACTCAGTTCTCAGCGGTTTTTGATTCACCACTACTGTAGCTTGGTATAACCATAGCCCAGTGGATAAAGGCGTTGGTTAGATCCAGTGACTAGACCCAAAGAGTTGTGAGTTCAATATCAGGATAAGGTAATGGTGGACCAAAAGAATTTGGGGAGTTGAGTTAAATAAAAATAACTGAGACCCCCGGAAGAGGCATGGCACCTGAAACTAGAACAATCTACCTCAATGGACGATAAAAAGGGTTCAGTTCGAAATTCCAGTCACCTGAAGAAGGTCGGAGCGTACAGCAGCCGAAGCGTTGTGAATATTATTTATTAAGTCTACGGAGGTCACTCAGTTATGTACCATGCGTGATACACGTTTAGGCGATCATGTATCTTTCGATACATAACTGAAAAAGCGGATTTTTTCCCGCAGTAGGTTGCCATTTCTTTCTGCGGTAGACCAATTGCCATCCGATCTGTCCTGCAATTTACCTATAGCCGGGGGAGAAGAGAATTCATCTCCGATTCCCCAAGCAATGCCGCTACCCATTACTCCACTGTGTCTCCTACGAGGGTACACTGCCCTAATTCTCCTTACCGTGTCCTTTTTTGGGGGGTGGGGGGTATTTCAGTTTAGTAACTCCCCTCTTCAAGGTTTGTTCTCTCTGCTGTTGCCAGGTACTGAACTCACAACTCTTTGGGTTAAATCACTTTCTGGATAAAATAACCATTGCTTTTATCCACGGGGCCATATGTCTGCTATGTATTTATATATTCTAAATAAAATCCGAACAAAAATCTGCAATGTTATTGGTCCTGATTTGTCATATCGGCTTTAGTTAATTTCCCACCGCCATAAAGCATCTTTTCTGTACCTTTTCTATATATATTTTCATAGTAATGATGATGAACTTTCCGCTACCCTCATTGGCCTCTTTTATTTCTGTCCCTACTTTCTTTCGTCTCATCCCTCCTCAGCTCTCCCGTTAGGTGACAGAGATGACAGTTCTCTGGTATATGCAGGACGCTTTTCGTTTTTCGAGTGTGTATTTCGTATTTGTTTTTGTGTCTAGTGCGTGTGTGCTTGAGTGATTGTTTGTTTTTTATTTTTGTTAATTACCTAGTCCCGTCTATATTTCTGAGATGAGGTATTATGTACACTATTTACATTATTCGGACTATTGTTCTCATCTTTGTCGCCATATTTATTACAACATTTCGGCCTTTCAGTTTCTGCCTATATTTCTGAGATGAGGTATTATGTACACAATTTACATTATTCGCTCTATTGCCCTCATCTTTGTCGACATATTTATTACAACGTTTCGGCCTTTCACTATCTGTCTATATTTCTGAGATGAGGTATTATGTACAGTATTTACATTATTCGGACTATTGTTCTCATCTTTGTCGCCATATATATTACAACATTTCGGCCTTTCAGTTTCTGCCTATATTTCTGAGATGAGGTATTATGTACACAATTTACATTATTCGCTCTATTGCCCTCATCTTTGTCGACATATTTATTACAACGTTTCGGCCTTTCAGTATCTGTCTATATTTCTGAGATGAGGTATTATGTACACTATTTACATCATTCGGACTATTGTCCTCATTTTTGTTGACATATTTATCCGATCCTTCAGTATCTGTCTATATTTCTGAGATGAGGTATTATGTAAACTATTTACATTATTCTGACTATTGTCTTCATCTTTGTCGGCATATTTATTACAACGTTTCGGCCTTTCAGCATCTGTCTATATTTCTGAGATGAGGTATTATGTACCCTATTTACATTATGAGGACTATTGTCCTCATCTTTGTTGCCATGTTTATTACAACGTTTCGGCCGTTGTACGCTCCGGCCTTCTTCAGTTAGTTGGAATGTCGGACTGAACCCTTTATTTCGCTCACTGGGGTAGACCGTTCTACTTCCCCGTGCCATGTCTAATAGATGTCAGTTATCAGTTATCTCCTGTTAATTTACCTCTGAAAGTTTTCCACTGCCTTAACTAGTCAGGACTACATAGAGACACTGAGGTATTATGGTGACTGTAGTAAGATTGATAAAAAAGAATATGTTGTTTCGGTATAAGGAATACTGTGATATGTTTGTGTCAGTAATTTTGATTAGTTAAATTTAATATAAGACATACTGAAGACCAACCTTCACCTATTCCCGCATTTTTGCATTGTTTTTGTAATATCGAAATATTACTTTCCTTTATGTTAACTAGACTTTAAGGATTTACGCGCAGTACCAGATTGGCGGCTAGGTCTCATCGTTTTACAAATGGCTGTGATTTTTTTCTGATCCGGATAGCCTGACAGCCAAACAAGATTCTATTTGCCATAAAGCACACCTCGTTTAGCCTTTAGTGTAAGACTGTTTTGAAGACCTGAGTAAAAATGCCGCAGGCAAAATAATGACATCCGGTTGATGTTTCTGCAAGTGTTAAATATTCCCAAGCTTGATGTACAGAACAAGGACTGTATTTTACGAGGTCTACGTTATCGAGCAATGGAAATTCGATATTTATTTGTCTAAGCAGCTGCTGAAGAGAGACAGTGCAATTTATTAGAACGGAAGTCGCCTTGTTACCTTCTGAATTTATGTCTCGGAAAAAAAAAAAGGAGGGAAAACTTTTTTTTTTATTATTTCAGGAGAAGGTCCAGTCTTTAAAATTTACCCACGTTTGAAAGATTCTCCTAGATTTAAAAATATTTTATAAATCTTTGATCTTATCAAAAACACCCCCCCATTATCTAAATGAATCTGTTTAATTCAGTTTTCTTAAAACTGAATCGAATTATTTTAAAAAAGGGAAATAGTAAATTTGCTGAATAGATTATTATTATTATTATTATTATTATTATTATTATTATTATTATTATTATTTCCTTTGATTTATGGCGTGTACACATTTATTTCCGGGTCCCGTCCAGAGACCTAAGGTGCGAATTGGCATCTATATATAGGGTTTTCTGTAATATATATATATATATATATATATATATATATATATATATATATATATATATATATGTATATATATTCAGCGTTTCACCCCAAGCAAGGCGGAAAGCCACTAGGACGCAAGGGGTTACAGAAAATTTGGAACAAGATCAGATAGGAGTGATAGAAGAAAGGATGAGGAGAAGGATAGTGGATAGATCAAGGCAACTGGAGATGTCGATTGGCATTACATTTGAATAGCTGGGGATTATAGCTCTCAGGGAAACTAGAATAGGGTAGGGAGTTCCACCGGCGAGAGGTGCGAGACATGAAGCTATTGGAGTAGAAGAGACGGCTACATTTAGTAGTTTCTACAGTGAAAGGGTGAGAGCGGGATGCCAGCCTCGTAGGGCGCTTGAACTCATGAAGTCTGGGAACTAGCGAATGCAGCTCCTCGGAGCAATTGCCATGAAAGTATTTGTAAAAGAGACAGAGAGAGGCGACGGTGCGTCTGTGAGCGAGTGACTGTAGACGAGATGCCAGATCAAGGTCAATTATATTACATATCCGCCTCTGGAACCTATCAAGAACCCCGAGGAAAATAGAAGGGCGCCAGACCATATATGGCAGCAATACTCCATGCAAGGGCAAATTGTTGATTTATAGAGCTGGAGGGTCGATTCCGAGTAGAAAAATTTCCTGGCGCGGCACAGGGAGCCAACTTTTTCCTATATATATATATATATATATATATATATATATATATATATATATATATATTATTATTTCTTTGGGGCATGGACTTCCAGGAATCCCTTCAATGAGTCTACTGGAATCTTTTCCAACCAATCCTAGGGCTCCAACTACAACTGGGATTGTTAATGTTGTCATATGCCACATATTATTATTATTATGATTGTTCCTCCTCTTCTTCTTCTTCTTCTTCTTCTTCTTCTTCTTCTTCTTCTTATTATTATTATTCAAACTTAGCCACACCCACAGACTTACAGATCTTTTCTCTCCTTACCCGATCCGGCCTTCTGGCCTAGACTGGGATCCATTTGAAGCTCAGTGTCCAAGGGATTTTTTTTTTTATTTCTATTCTTCATAGACATTTTTTGACTTTTCGGATATCATTTGTTTCCATGTTCAAATTCCATTCTTTTGTACAATTCTCAGTGTATTACCTTTCCTGTCCAGTCATGCTTATAATTGAACATCTTTTTAGTAAACTTAATTATTATAGGAACTGACGACATTTTCTCTATCAAGTAGATCTATATAAGCAAGATGATAGATGTAAACAGGTTTAGAGATAGACATATAGATATGTCGTCTCTCTGTATATTATCTGATATATATATATATATATATATATATATATATATATATATATATATATATATATATATATATATTATTATTATTATTTCTTTGAGGCAAGGACTTCCAGGAATCCCTTCAATGAGTCTACTGGAATCTTTTCCAACCAATCCTAGGGCTCCAACTACAACTGGAATTGTTAATGCTGCCATATGCCACATATTATTATTATTATGATTGTTCCTCCTCCTCTTCTTCTTCTTCTTCTTCTTCTTCTTCTTCTTCTTCTTCTTATTATTATTATTATTATTATTATTATGATGATGATGATGATTATGATGGTGGGTAAGTGGCCGAGTGGTTAGAACTTTCGCATTCTGATCATGAGACACAGGCTCGAATCTCAGCATGGTGGATTTATCAGGAAGGAAATTATCGGACTTGGAAAGTGCCTGAAAACCATTTCCACGAGTTGCCTTAAACCTTGTGAGTGAAATTGGGTAGAGAGAACTAGTTGTGTTAGCACGAAGTCACAAGTCATCGTGGCCGAGGGTTTAATCGTACTGGCCTTCTTCAAATTGTTGATTACGCTTGAAAGCACGCTCTCTCCCAGAAACTGTAACTAAGGTCTGCTCAGCATAGTTGCTGTATAAACCACAGATTGGCCCTGTGAGTGTTGAATAATCACAAATGCGCCTAAGAAATCGTCTGCAATAGGGATTGACTAGCCTTCATAGTAGACGGGTATATAATTGTCGGACCATATCCATTTCATAATGTGTGACTTAATTTGTTTACATTTGGATACGCCATGAGCAGATATGAATGTACGTGAGAGATTCATGGAAGATTGAAGTTTAAAGACAGTAAAATCGACCTTGCTAACCGAACGCTCCTCTGTGGCCGAATCGGTTAAATGACTGTTCCGTATAGGATACAGGTTCGATTCCTGTCGGAGTACGAATATTTTCTATGACAATTTCTCGGACATTCAGGCCGGTAAATGTTGTTTAATACTGTTTATTATAAACAGAGCATTTACTTAAATATTTGTATCTATAAAAAGAATGTATAAACATAAAAATGTCTGAAAATAATTGTCGGACTTTCATAATATATATATATATATATATATATATATATATATATATATATATATATATTAAGGCATTAAAAACAAGAAATTTTATATTATGGACCATGATAGATTTAAAATAAAACAAACACCAGTCGACCGGTTTCGTCCCCTCTCATCAGAACTGTTAACGGGGAAATTATGAGGAAAAGAAGTCTGTAATGCATGACATGAATGATTGGACAGGAAGAAATAAATTATTATAAAAGTTATACCAACCAAGATGCTAGAAACGCAGCACAGCAAGTCCAAGCAAACAATCTCTTTGTTTACAAAGAGTAGGTTGCCTGAACCTGATGTAAAGCGTCTCCAACACCTTAAGATGGAATAGCGAGTGCGAACTGGCCAAAACAGAAAACCAGTTCACACTGAAATTCAACGCACAAGTAGGATTCTTTATAAAGTGATCCGCAATCGAAGACCCATACGTGTTACGAATGGTATCACCCAAAGAAAATTTTTTATTCAGTATTATAGCAGGTACGTGTTGTTTAATTCTAACGTACAACCGCTGTGTCGTTCTACCTATGTAGTCGCATCCACAACTACATTTGAAATGATAAATAACAGAGTTAATATGGTGGGGGGTAGAACATCTTTACACATAGATGAAAGTACGGACTTAGTTTGAAAAACAACACGAACATTGGCTGCAAAATAACACTGATGTGAACTCCATGAAATACGCTTGGCGAAGGATTCACTAATGCTACCCAACCACGGCAAACGAAGATAGACCGAACATTTACCCACTGAAACATTTACCCACTCTATTTTAAATCTATCATGGTCCATAATATAAAATTTCTTGTTTTTAATGCCTTAATACGCTTCTGTACCGTTTCAAATATATATATATATATATATATATATATATATATATAACTTGCCAAATTCCCATCTTATGAATATTTCTCTTAATAAGAATATCAAAAATAATTCAGCAGACGATCTTATTTCATTTATGGTTACTGAATTTTTCTGTCTTCGATAATGTGTGTTTGGAAAATGATATTCTTAATGAAGTTGTCATCCCGTCTTAGCATCTTTCCTCGGAGAGGTTCAAATAATATTAAGCCGAAACCCCAGATGGTCTTCCCCCGCGCAAGGCAGTACCTCTCCATCGGGAGGGAGTTGTGTTTATTGCCAGACGCCTGAGGCTTTCCCCAAAGAGGAAGTTTCGATTGGGTTTAGGCGATATTTTTTACACGTATTGTCACTAAAACCCACTTTAAACCACAACCTTTTGACACACTCGGTAGCGACGTGGGCTCACTGACAAATACCCGGCCATTTCGCACGGGGAGGGTCAAACAATATTAAGCCCAAGTCTCAGGGGGGCCTTTCCCTAAGGCAGTATCTCTCTTTTGTGATGGGGCTGTGTTTATTGAAAGGGAGAGAGTGTTTCGGCAATTTTTTCCACAGTATTGCCGTAAACTCACTTGAAATTGACCTTGTGTCATATTTGGTAGCGACGGTGGCGAACTGAAAAATACCAACCTCTCAGCCTTTTGGTTAAGATCAAAGTGTAGTATATGTTCTTATTAGTTTAATGATCAGCTTTCCACTTCTAACTTCCCTTTTTCCCTTTCTTTCATTTTCTCACTGAAACCAAGTAGTGTCTTTTCACATCTTTCCACGCGATCCAAACGGAATAGTATATTATTTATGAGTTATTGGCAGGGCTTGAAGGTCGTGCGTACAAACGAAGGGAGGGATAAACAATTATAATATGATACAAACATTAGAAAATTAATCAATTGTTTCAATGTGGCTTACTGTTAAATCATGTTGAAATCATCGAAGTTAAACAACGTCAAGCCTGGTCAGTATCTAGATGGGTGACCGCTTGGGAATACCAGCTGCTGTAAGTTTGGATGGTGCAATAGGTAATGTCAGGGGATTGATAATTGGAGAGCAGAGTTCGAATTCCAGTTGGGTTTGTTGCGCAAATCCTCTTTTTATATATATATGAAGAAAAATATACGGAAAAAAACAAACAAAAATCCTTATATGCAATTATGCTGTTTTAATGTTATTTTTCTTCATACTGTCGGATCTATATCCATATATTTGCTTACACACACACACACACATATATATATATATATATATATATATATATATATAAGAAGAAGAGGGTTTATATATATATATATATATATATATATATATATATATAAACCCTCTTCTTCTTTCTCCAGCTAATTAATAAGAGTTGTATCACTGAAGCCGTTATTATCTCCCCCACACCAAAAGAAATTGCGTACAAAATATTTAGATATCGGCATTAAATAACCCATAGAGGTGTTGATATACCGCTGAACAAAAACAACCAACCAGCAGAGAAAGAAATTTCAAGTGGACTCAGTATAACGACCGAAATAACTTTAGAAAATAGATGTCTTGCCGAAAATGTTGTTTATATAGAAATTTTAAAGAGGTAAAAGAACTTCTATGACAACTTAGCTTTTCTCTGTTTGTAGGACAGGTATTCAGCTAGTAATAGAAAGTGAAAAGAATTGGTTCAAATAGGAATACAGGTATCTGATCAAGTGGTTAGAAAATTAGTATCCCGACCATGTGACTTGTGGTGAAATCTCACAATGGTTGATTTGTGAAAGAGATAAAGTCTTTATATAAAAATTGCATGGAGAGATAATCCTAGTATATAGCAAATTTGGTAAGTGTCAGAAAAAGCAAATAACATGTGGACCCTCCTCCTTGACAGTGAAATTGGGTAGGTAAACCCATTCAGAAACCATCAATTTTTATGTTGCTACAAAGTCTCAAATTCTCATTTAATGGGCAGAGAAAGACAGATTTTAGCCTTTGTTGATAAGCTATCTAGAGATAGTATCTCAATAGCATGTGTCTCTGGTTATGTATAGAGATGTGTATATGCCTAAAAATTCAAATTGACTGAAGCTCTTAATCCTCTTTTTTAAGTCACATGAGTTTGCAATCTTCTGCAGGTGGGAATTGCACAACATGAAGAAATTTGTTTTGTTGTCCAGAATATTGTGATTTCAGTGATTTTTATGAACAGTTGAACTCATCTTTACTATTTTTTTTTTAAATTATTTACATTCAGACTAATGTCCTCATCTTTGCCATTATTATCACAATGCTTCAGACACTATACCCTTCAGACTTCTTCAGATATCTGTCATTGATCCAGGTAACATTTAGGGAATTATGAACTGAACCCATTATTTAATCTACAAGCTAGATTGTTTTCATTCTGTTGTTCATGGTTCTTCTTTTATGTGCCATGTCCCTTCAGGACATAGGCGATCATGGCCCTCCACATCCTCCTGTCCCTTGTAACTCATAACAACCCTGTTCTACCATTCATTTACGTGTTGCTTTCCTCTGTCCCTCTTTCCCTCAATCTGTCATGTGAGTATCAGATTTTCCAAACCCTCCTTCCTCATTACATGCCCCAGAAATTTCAACTGCTTCTTCCAAGGAGTCTCTAGTCTTCTTCTTTATAGCATTGATCTGTTATTGATTGACTTGTTTTTTTTTTGTTTTTTTTTGGGGGGGGTATGTTCCTGCAACATTTTGACTAATTCTACTGTTTTGGGTTTTCAATACTGAAGAAAACAAAACACACACACAAAAAAAAAAGAACAGAAGAGTGTTTCTTTCATATGTGTTGTACATATGAAGAAGGCCATAGAATAGTGCAGCTGAAATGTTATACAAACAAGAAAAATCACACATTGAAAATGTTCAAAATTATATTTGAAGAATAGAAGTTTGTATTGCTTATCTGAACAATTTCTATTTTGAAATTGAGAAAGTTCATGAATCTTTTATGTGCCATGTCCCTTCAGGACATAGGCGATAATGGCTCTCCACATCTCCCTGTCCCTTGTAACTCATAACAAGTGTTTTGTTATTTCTCCCAAACCCTTAAATAAAGAACTCAAAGTTGCATATTTTCCAGAGCAGATACTGACCCACTCTATCATGCTGAGTTTTATATTCAGTGGGTGCCTAACACCTGATACAAGATGGTCAATTGATTCTGGATATTTATTGCAGAATCTGCATTTCAGGTTATTATTACTATAATTATTATTATTGTGGACTAAATAAGACACCCCAGTAACACAAATGAACTAGGCAAGATGCCTTAAATAAAGAACTCAGAGTGAGTCAGTGGAAGTCTCTTAGAGTTAGAGGCAATTTCTAGTGACATTATTGTGAGTAGTCTAAGTGAGACATAATATTATAACTACTAGGAGTGAGTTATAACAATTATACACTGATTTATTTAAAATGGTGTCCACATCTTGATTGTTTCAGCTATTGTACCCTTTGTCTTTTTTCTGAAAAACAAGTTTACTATTCATTTCTTATAAATATGTGCAAAGTTAAATTTTGTTTCCCACATTACATCAGTTGAACTAAATAGCCATCCCATACTCTCTCACAGGAAGTATTTATTATCAGTCTTACATATATATATATATATATATATATATATATATATATATATATATATATATATATATATATATATATACATACAGAAAGTCTTAAGTTGTGCTATATTTATAGGATAAAGTGCTCAATATCAGAGATATAGCTCGTGTAAATATAATAGTGAACATTGAAGTCAACACTTAGAGGCGACAGGCTGTTTCATGCTAGACGCAAACATTGCCCTATATGAGTAAGGTTGCTCTTAATAACTTTTTATGTTCATCATCTTTCTATCGAAAGAATGTTATCTACCTCATCAAAATTCAGTCATAAGTCAGAAAATTAGTAGTGTTCATAATAGGTATTGTTGTAATCTGCTATTTCACATTATAAATTAGATGAAAGGAATGAAATCAAAAAGGCTTTTTATTGAATTATCGAAATAAGTCAAAATAATTTACTTAGATTTTTTAAAACTGTGCAGAATTATTTAAACAAGTGAAAAAATAGTCAATTGTTGAATTTATTTTTATTATTAATATAAACTGGAAAATTATCCAAATGTTTCTGTCCTACAGAGAATTATCCAAATGTTTCTGTCGTACAGAGAATTATCCAAATGTTTCTGAGGTACAGAGAAAGTAAATTCAAATAACTGAAATAACTTTAGAAAATAGATGTCTTGCTGAAAATGTTGTTTATATAGAAATTTCAGAGATAAAAGCTAAGAAAAGATAAAAGCTAAGAAAGCAGAACATTTTGTTCGAAACAAAGAATAAAGAGTATATGTAACGGCAGTCCTCCTATATATATGGCAGTGAATGCTCGACAATCTCATGAGAGATAAAGAAGAGACGTGAAGCAACAGAAATGTGGCTATACATAAGGATGTTGGGAATACCATTGACGGAGCATGTGAGCAACGGTGAAGTTTAAAGGAAAATGGAAACAGAAAGGGTAATTATATTTAACATAAAAAAGAAACAGTTGAAATTTCTAGAAAACATAATAGGGAAGGAAGACTTGGAGAATTTGACACACACAGGACATAATAAATACATGAGAACAAGAAAGAAACGACGAGTGAATTCCATAACAAGCCAGTATAAATTGATGACAGTTTTTTTTCTTTTTTAAAATCTTATTTCCTTAGCAATATGTAACGAAAGGCGAAATTTCACATTTTTCATTTTAAATCGATTAGCTTCTTTTTTTTTTTAATAAAAGAATGTCTTTCCTTCAGCAAGGCAATAATGCTACTGAGGCGCTAGGGGATCTACTGGGAGTAGACGAAGATTAGAAAATGCTAGTGAGTAGAAATGATACGGGGTTCAAAAAAACAAACTATAGCGATTGATGTGGCATTTAAACTTTTCTGGGTGACAGGAAAGCAAAGAGATAAGAAATTACCACAAGCGAGAAGTGCGAGAAAAGAGACTATTACATTTTTAACAAATTTACTTATGGCATATCTATTAACAGGTTACCTGGGTTTGAACGGTGATTTCTTAAAGCAGCTCGTTTATGGTAACATCATGGGGAATGTCCTTTTAAAACAGTCTAAGACAGCAGACATAAAACTGCCTTTGATTTCCTTCTGTGTCTGTTCGTCCTTCTCTCGGCCATTTTTTTTTTTTTACTTAGACAGATTTTTTGTTCAGTTTCTTTCCTTTTTTTTTTTTCTTCCTGCGTTTGTGACATGTTGTTTTCGGGATGCGGGGCAAATTTTGATGCCATGGCGCCAGTCAACAGCACGTGTTTATCGTAGCGGTTCGAGCCGCGACTGTACGGTTTTGGCTGATCGAAAACAGACGGAGTTCCGACCCGGGGTGACACTGCCAGGCACGGAGCGCACCAACACCCCTGCCGTGGACCTGGGCCGTCAAGGTTGTGCGACTCACCAGCACAAAATTTATATGTACTTGCATTTTTTCCCCATCTAGGGCTCCACGACTTCTTCCTTCATCATTCGGTCTTTCCTTCTTTTATGATTTCATTCATTCTTTTCTTGTTATTTCCATCCTTTCTTTCTTTCTTTCTTTCTTTCTTTCTTTCTTTACATCACTTCTTTCTTTCTTTCTTTCTTTCTTTCTTTCTTTCTTTCTTTCTTTCTTTACATCACTTTTCTTTCTTTCTTTCTTTCTTTTACTTTATTAATTCTTTTCTATTTTTCCATTCCTTTTTTCTTTCTTTCTCTGATTTCATTCATTCTTTTCTTTTTTATTTCTTTTTATTTCCTTTCTTTTCATTGAGATTTCTTTCGTTTTCTTTCCTTCTTTCTTTTTATTTCATTCATTCTTTTCTTTTTTCTTTCTTTTGTCATTTCATTCATTCGTTTCTTGTTATTTCCTTTCTTTCTGTCTTTCTTTCTTTTCTTGCCATTACTTTTCTTTCTTTCTTTTTTATTTTATTAGTAATTTTTGTTATTTTCATTCCTTTTTTCTTTCTTTCTTTGATTTTATTCATTCTTTTCTTTTTTCTTTTTATTTCCTTTCATTTCCTTTCTTTTTTCTTTCTTTTACTTTTTATTTCCTTCATTCTTTTATTGCCACTACTTCTCTTGTTCTCTTTCTTTTTTATTTCATTCATTCGACATTCCTTTCTGTCAATTTATTTTTTCTTTCTTTCATTCTTTCTTTCTTTCTTTCATTCTTATATAATTTAATCTCTATTTTTTCCTTGTTTTTAAATGCTTTTTCTAGTCATTTCATTCATTTTTTTTATCTACCTTTTCTCTTTCTCTTTTGATTTCATTCAATCTTTCATTCTATATTCTTTTCTTTTTGATTTTATTTAATTCAGTCGTAATCATATTCTTGCTGTTTTTTCTTTCTTACTTTATTTCATTCATGTATTTTTCTTCTTTTCTCTCTTCTATTGTCTTGTCTTTCTTTCTTTTCTTCTTTTCTCTCTTCTATTGTCTTGTCTTTCTTTTTCTTCTTTTCTCTCTTCTATTGTCTTGTCTTTCTTTCTTTTTCTTCTTTTCTCTCTTCTATTGTCTTGTGTTTCTTTCCTTCTTTTTCTTCTTTTCTCTCTTCTATTGTCTTGTGTTTCTTTCCTTCTTTTTCTTCTTTTCTCTCTTCTATTGTCTTGTCTTTCTTTCTTTCTTTCTTTCTTTTTCTTCTTTTCTCTCTTCTATTGTCTTGTCTTTCTTTTTCTTCTTTTCTCTCTTGGATTGTCTTTTCTTTCTTTCTTTCTTTCTTTCTTTTTCTTCATTTCTCTCTTCTATTGACTTGTCTTTCTTTCCTTCTTTTTCTTCTTTTCTCTCTTCTATTGTCTTGTCTTTCTTTCTTTCTTGTCTTTCTTTCTTTTCTTGTCTTTCTTTCTTACTTTTTCTTTTTTTCTCTTCTATTGTCTTGTCTTTCTTTCTTTCTTTTTCTTCTTTTCTCTCTTCTATTGTCTTGTCTTTCTTTTTTTCTTTCTTTTTCGTCTTTTCTCTCTTCTATTGTCTTGTCTTTCTTTCTTTCTTTTTCTTCATTTCTCTCTTCTATTGTCTTGTCTTTCTTTCTTTTTCTTCTTTTCTCTCTTCTATTGCCTTGTCTTTCTTTTTTTCTTTCTTTTTCGTCTTTTCTCTCTTCTACTGTCTTGTCTTTCTTTCTTTCTTTCTTTTTCTTCATTTCTCTCTTCTATTGTCTTGTCTTTCTTTCTTTTTCTTCTTTTCTCTCTTCTATTGTCTTGTTTTTCTTTCTTTCTTTTTCTTCTTTTCTCTCTTCTATTGTCTCGTCTTTCTTTCCTTCTTTTTCATCTTTTCTCCCTTCTATTGTCTTGTCTTTCTTTCCTTCCTTTTCATCTTTTCTCCCTTCTATTGTCTTGTCTTTCTTTCCTTCTTTTTCATCTTTTCTCCCTTCTATTGTCTTGTCTTTCTTTATTTCTTTCTTTCTTTCTTTTTCTTCTTTTCTCTCTTCTATTGTCTTGTTTTTCTTTCTTTCTTTTTCTTCTTTTCTCTCTTCTATTGTCTTGTCTTTCTTTCCTTCTTTTTCATCTTTTCTCCCTTCTATTGTCTTGTCTTTCTTTATTTCTTTCTTTCTTTCTTTTTCTTCTTTTCTCTCTTCTATTGTCTTGTCTTTCGTTTTTTCTTTCTTTATTTTTCTTCTTTTCTCTCTTCTATTGTCTTGTCTTTCTTTTTTTCTTTTTCTTCTTTTCTCTCTTCTGTTGTCTTGTCTTTCTTTCTTTCTTTTTTCTTCTTCTTTTCTCTCTTCTATTGTCTTGTCTTTCTTTCTTTTTTCTTCTTTTCTCTCTTCTATTGTCTTGTCTTTCTTTCTTTCTTTTTCCACTTAATGTCCTTCTTTTCTTTCTTGTTTTTCTTTCTTTCCTTCATTTTCAAAATTATATTCATCCTTCTAATTACCTTCTTTTGTCTTTTTTATTTTTAATTTCTTTCATCTTTCTTTGTTTCTTTTCCTTGTTTCTTTCCTTGTTTCTTATTTTTCATTCTTTCTTTTCAGTCTTTACCTACTTTCATTCCTTTTCCTTTCTTTTCCGTCCGTTTGTTATTTTCTTTCTTTCTTCTTTTAAAAAATTCTCTTTGCTCTGTATTCTGTTCAAGATATTCTCAGCATCCTTCTGTAAATCATATTTCCGTCACTTCAAGTTTCTTCATTGTTTCAGGGCAGATCGCCCAGCATTCATTTCGTCCTAGCAATTCTGCACTCTCTTCTCTGTTTTTAACGACTTTTTTCAAGTTTATTAATACTTTGTTTAGCTTTTGGAAGGCATATTTAGCTCTCCTAATTCGCCTTCGGATTTCGGTGCCATATTTTCCATTGATTGTTATAACACATCCTAGATAATTTTCTTTTTTTTTTTTTTGACGTCCCCAAAATGTGGCTCGCATTTTGGGCTGTCCCTTTTGCTAATGACCATATATTCCCTTTTCTTTTTGTTTGTCTTTAATACCTTGTTTACGATTCTTGTTTCCAAGAAAAAAAAAACTTTATCTCGTAACGAAGAATTCAATTTCTTCTTTGCTGATTGCTTTCTTTATGATGATGGCTTTGATAACTAAATTCGCCGCCAACTTGCAGGTTTAGGATTACAAGCTTCCAGTTTCACTAAAACCTGCTCCCATCATCCATTCCCTATCGTCGTTGGGCTGTGCAAGATTTGGTTGGAGGCGAAAGAAAATCAAGGTAAAAGAAAGTGTCGATGGCGTGAATTTGTTTAAGGTAGACCTCAACTTGCCAGGAAGTGACCTAAACATAGGATTTCATTACCTTTCCCTGCGGCACATATAGACTGAAACATGCAGAATCCAGTTCTGAAACTACAACGGAATACCGCTGACTCTGTTATCATTTTGAGTGGCGCCTTCTGTAGCATGTCCATCATGAGTAGCCCTCTTCATATGATCGTTCAACCCTCGAGATCTGTTGTAATCGTCATCCGTTTATTTCACCGTTGGGGTCTTTGGGGTTGGTCGCGCTTAGTCTGGGTCCTCGTGTTCGACATTGCCGCCAAGGTGGTCCTAGCAGGAATTTAGAACTACCGACGGCATCGATCTCAGCGTAACAGAACCATGCAAACCGCTCCATCACAACAAGGAGCGAACATCAGAGGGATTTTCCATAGTACTTCAAACAAAAAATAAGGATTAATTGATTTTTTTATTTTTTTTATTTTAACGACTTATCAATAATTATCAGGATATTTAAAGTCATAAAATATTTTTACATTTTAAGAGGGTTTTAGAGATAAAAATGAACGAAAGCTACAAGTTCTAGTAATTAACCCATAGATGGGGGAGATGAGGCGGATTCATACTTATCTCAAGGGCATTTGCACATAAGTAAATATAATGACCCCGACTGGAATTGGAACTCGGCTCTCTGTTATTCATTACACCGCTCGCATATCCAAGCTCACAGCACTGTTATTCCCAATCAGTCACTCATATACTTAATGAACAATCACGACGTTGCTTAACTTCGGTGATCTTTCGAGAAATCTGTTTACAAAAGTTTACGAAGGAACCCCCATTAATATTCAAAATAGAGATAACAATGAACATAAGAGATATATTTTTGAATTGTAGGATTTTTTGTGGGGAGGGGCAGATAAAAATGGTTTAGTGATATATGTCTTACTAATTAACACATACCAGGTGAGATTATAGGTGTATTCATACCTTTCCCACGAGTATTTGCGCGGAAGTGAATATAACAAATCCAACGAGAATTAGAACTTAGCTCTCCCTTTAACAATTCCGAGTCCTTATTCATTACACCACCCGCACATCTAAGCTTAGAGCACTTGGTATTCCCAAGCGGTCACCCATCTGACCAGGCTTAACGTAGCGTAACTTCCAGGAACCGGTGTTCCAACATGATATGGCCTTAAGCTTAATGTGTTGTTTAATTTGTTCACGAGGAGAACAAGTCGACGAAATTGGGTTTTCTACGTCAATCTTCTTGTAGTAATTATTAAGAAGTTCTATCACCATTTTACGCGTAAACTTGTATATGGAAGCTCCTAAGTGTCATTATTAGTTGATTCCTCATTTTCTTTTTTGCAGTCCGGGTTCGCTTCAATTGAAGAGAAGATAGGAGACGTAGCGTAACTTCCATGATTATACAGGAACCGGTGTTTCAACATGATGTGGCCGTAAGCTAAAGAAAGGATAAGCGTAACCGATCATAAGAAGATGGCGGTTATGTCTATAGGTATCAGGACGCTTCTGAAGAATTTGGTAAAGAGGTTCTCCAGATAATGGTTTGATTTAGTACTGGAATGAAACCTCGAGGGAAGCACCATTTTGGCAACTAGTGGGACCAGACTGATGCCAGACACATCAGGATTTCAGTCACTTTCAATGTCGTACGCTGGGAATACCTAAAAAACAGGCTCTAGCTTATGTCCTATGGATATCCTGTTTTATATTAACGATCTGCCCAAGAATATTCACAGATCCTTACGATTGACAGACAGCCATTATCATCAGTTGCCGTTCCAAGACGCCATCGGCAGTCTCCCCAGCTATCCTCGTCAGCAGCAATGATATACGATGAACTGTCCTTCAGGAAAACACTTTTCACCGACTACAAACCTCTCCTTTTCTGGATAATTCTCAACGGCCACAAAACAGTCGTTTTCAGAACATCACTTCTCGCCGACTACAATTGTGTTCTTTTCACGAAAATAACTGTCAAAAGCTACACTACATTACGGAAAAACACTTTTCAATGACTAAAAGTCTGTCTTTTTCACGACAACAATTCTGAACAGCTACAAAAACTGTCCTTTTCGGGACCACAATTTTCACCAACAACAACACAGTCCTTTTTATTAGGTTGGTGGAAAAGTAATGACGTAATAATGTCGTTTTTTGACGTCAAAAAACGACATTATTACGTCATTATTTTTGCACCAACCTAATACTTCAATTTTCAACGGCTATAAAACTGTCCTTTTTGCAACAACATTTTTCACCGACTACAAATCTGTCCTAAATTTGAACAATTCTCAACGGCTACAAAATTGTCCTTTTCAGGATCACACTTTTCACCGACTACAACGCTGCCCTTTTCATAACAATTTTCAACGGTTATAAAAAAAATATCCTTTATAGGACCACACTTTTCACCAACTACAACTCTGTCCTTTTTCCGGCAACAATTGTCAACGGCTACATTTTTCCCTCCTGTATTTTTGTCGATGTACTTTATTTAACGGGTATGAATTTAACAATATATATATATATATATATATATATATATATATATATATATATATATATATATATGAAGAAATATAGTCTTAAGATGTGCTATATTTATGGGATAAAGTGCTCAGTATTAGAGATAGAAGTCATATATATATATATATATATATATATATATATATGTATATATAATTATTTATTCGAAAACTATAAATATGTTATAAAATCACTACAAAAATAGCCGTTTTGTTTCAACACTTCTGGTGTCTTATCAAGTGATGGTGTTGAATGTATAATAAAGGGTTTTAAAAGATTCAAATCAATCAAACACCCTTCGCTAGGGAAACACTGTTACATTAGCTGGAATGACTAATCAAATAAAAAAAAAATTGTGTGAAAAATAATATCGCCCAAATGTCCGCCACATCTGAAAGATGAAGAAAAAAATCATTTGATGCTTAAACTTAATTCATATTTAAAATCGGTCCAAGTTATTGGAACACACATTATATAAACGTTCTTCCATTGCTTGTACCAAATTCATAGTCGGGGCAATGTCGTAAAATTAAATATTTACGGCACCTTAAATATTGTTTGGATAATCCAAACTTCGTATAGGCGGTGTTCGGATAGACGACGTTTCACTATATATCTTGTTTTAAAAGCTCTCATGAAATAAAATTATATATACGCGATTTTAAGGGTTTGATATTCTTTAATTAATATTAATTTTGGTCTGTCTTTTGACATAGAGCTCTCTCTAGATCTATATCCTCCTGCAAATTCCACACAGATTACCATATTGTATTATTACTATATATATATATATATATATATATATATATATATATATAATTATTTATTTAAAAATATGATTATTTACCAAACCAGTTTCTTCCCTATTTTCTACAATATCTTCACACACACACACACACACACACATATATATATATATATATATATATATATATATATATATATATATATATATATATATATATATAGAGTGTTTCATTAAGTAAGATCAATGTCAGCAGTAAATAAATCAATGTTATTGGTGAAAATTTATTTATTTCTCTATTGGGTCATGTTATTTAAGACATGGCAATTATGTGTGAAAAATAATATCGCCCAATTATCCGCCAAATCTGAAAGAAAAAGACAAAAAATCATGAGACGCTGAAACTTAATTCACATTTAAAATAGGTCCAAGTTATTGAAACATCCATTATTTCTTCCTTTTTATGTGCCGTGTCCTTTAATGACGTAGGCGATCATGGCTCTCCACCTCCTCTATCCCTTGCAGCTATCAACAAATTCCTTCCCTCTTCCACTTCCCACAGACCACGTTCTACCATCCACTTGCTTAAGTCCACAAGGTATGTCACACGTTGTTTTCCCTTGTCTCTCTTTCCCTCCCTTTGACCCGTGAGTATCAAATTTTTCTAGCCCTCCTTCCTCATTGTGTGTCTCAGAAACTTCAGCTGCCTCTTCCTGATGTTAAGTATGTCTCCTCCTTGTTTCCAACCTTTCTAAGATCCCATTATTCCTCGTTCCATGATATCCTTAACATCCTTCTGTAGAATCACATCTTTGTCGCCTCGAGTCTTTTCTTCATCTTTGAGGAACATTCGCTACCATTACGTGATACCATTCTTACTATTTTAATTTAAAATTCAGTTGCAATGCAGTTTTCATCCATTATTTCAGATGTTAAATTGATGTTCAATTCTGATATATTTCATGATTTCTCTTGGATGACTTTTGAAGAATTTCAAAAGGCCTAAAATATCAAAAAATAATCCCAGCTTCATTAGAATTCTTCCGGTTTATTTGGATAGCATCCATTACTATTCCAAACTACTTTGAGTTTTCCCGTTTACTAATTTTTTGTGATATTTTGATAATTTTTTATTTTTCTTCAAACTCATTTTTAAAATTAAACAAAATTAAATCAACATTTGAAATTCCTAGATTTTATGTAATATCTGATCATTTAACGTAAGAATCAAGTGACTTTGCATTTCTAAGCTTTATTATTAGAAAGCGATCGTGGGAGTGCATCTTCCTTCGAAATGTGAATATGGCAACTTTGCATTTCAGTCTTGAATGACTAAGGATCGTGCTCCTGAAAGTACCTTTTCGAAATCTTACATATTGTCAGTGAGAAAAGAAAGAAAGAATTAAAAAAAAAATTCGAGAGGAAAAAGAAAGAAGGAAAGAAATAAATGAAATAAAAACAAAGAGGCAAATGAGATTGAAGAAAGAAAGAAAGAAAGAAAGAAAGAAAATAAATAAAGGAAAAAAGAAAGAATAAAAACCATCAGACACAATGGAGAGGAGAAAGAAAGAAAGAAAGAAAATAAATAAATAGAGAAGTATAAAAAAGAGAGAGGGGGAAAGAAAGAAAGAAATACTCAATCGAAACAAATGAAACACGCCAAAAGGTTGGCGAAAATATCGAAAGAATGAAAAAGAAAGAAAAAAGAAAGATAGAAGAAAATAAGGAATAAATAAATAAAGAAAGAAAGAATTACAGAAAAAAGAAAGAAAGGAAAAGAGAGAAATAAAAAAAAAGAAAATAAAAAGAAAGAAAAAAGAGAATAAGGAAAATAAATAAAGAAGGAAAAAAAGAAAGAAAGAAGAAGAAAGAACGAAATAATCAATCGAAAAAACGAGACACTAAAAGATTGGCAAAAAACAGTGAAAGAAAGAAAAAAGAAAAAAAAGACAGAAAGAAAGAAAGAAAAAAAAAACACGGCATTGGTAAAAAAAAAAAAAAAAAAAAGAAGGAAAATATAAAGAAAAGAAAGCCAAGTAAAAATAGAAGAAAACGAGTTAGAAGCAGGAAAACACCTTATTTAAAAAAAATTAATTCATCGTGTCCCTTTGTTCTGCTAAATCCGACGCCATTGTCTCCATTGCCAAGCAGCTATCCGCGCTCGAGCTGATGTGACTATCATCTTCCCTGTTTCTCTGTGCTCGCCACCGCCAGCCACATCAGAGAAAGCCAGTCTCTTTTACACACGCACACGCATGCGCAGGTGACTTTCACTCATTTCCGTTTCCGCTTAGCCTCCGTACGTTTCAATTAGCGTTTTGGCGGTTTAAAGAAAGAACGAAACAAAGGAACACAAGACAAGTAAACAAACGAACAGATGAAGAACAAAATTGAACAAAAAAGAAATATCAAAGAATGTTTAAGACTATTAAACTGACAATGGCTGACTGACGAATGATGATGATGATTATAATGATGATGACTATTAAACAGATTTCAAGTGAGCAAAAGGGGAGCTTGAACGAATTCAGTAAAACTGTTAATGTTGATTGACAGCTAAAGTCTCTCACCTCATGACGGTGATAATAAGGGCGACAACATTTTGTTGACTTTGCATTTAATAGTATTATTAGTATTTGATAGTATTATTATTAACATTTTGATAGTAGTATTAGTATTAAGATAGTATCATTAGTATTTGATAGTTGCATTAGTATCTGATAGTATTATTAGCATTTGTTAGTATTATGATAGTATTATTAATGTTTTATATTATTATTAATAGTATTCGATTGTATTATACTATTATTATTATTTGATCGTATTATTAGTATTTTGATATTATTATTATTATTATTATTATTATTATTAACATTTTGATAGTATATTAGTTTTATGATACTATTATGAGCACTTGATAGTATTATGACAGTATTATTAATGTTTTATATCATTATTAGTATTTTCAAATAAAATTAATTTTCTCAATTCACAAAGTTTTGGAGATATTTTAAGCGGAACTTAATCAACAACTTTAAAATTCGCAACTCTTCGATAGCTTTTAAGGAGCTGTTTTCGACCAATTCTTGAATTTGGTTTTCATTTATGGACAAGTTGCAGGTGTTCGATATAAAAATGTGCATTTAATATCTAACTCCTTTTTTAGAATCTGTCTATATTTCTGAGATGAAGTATTATGTACACTATTTACATCATTCAAACTATTGTTCTCCTCTTTGTGATAGACGTTGTAATAAATATGGCAGCACAGATGAGGACAATATTCCAAATAATGTAAATAGTGCGTTCTAAATGAACAATACACATTCCACACGCCCAATATTACATTTTTTTGCGCACATAGCGCAGCTATTGGTGTCTGCTGTGGAAATCTATCTTGGTTAATCCAGAGCATTTTATGTTGAACACCGTTGCATATAACCTATTTTCAAACTCTATTATAATATATCTAAATAACGGGTTAGTTTTCTGTTCTGAAAGACCATTTGTCTATATCGGCAAAAGATTTTTTTTACGAAGAGCGAGAGGAACCGACACATCCAGTGTCGGCAAATAATAATTTAACGTCTTTATTTCCTGAGTACATTGTCGCGTATAGCTTTCTACTATGAACTTCAGAGCTTCATTCTCAAAGTCCGATGACCGCTACGATCTACGTTCATCTCCAAACGAAGTTTCTCCTGACCGACCCACCCCCACACAAAAAAAAAACATTTGCTAACTAGTTTCATACTTACCAGTCAGTGATGACTCCTTAAACATAATCGGCAAACAGTAAACCCACACTTAAAAGCGAAACATTTTTAGAGTAAATGTTGAGGGGTTCTCCCCTTTTTACACAAATGGACTCACCCAGCATATACATATACTACTGCTACGTGAAGAGACGAGAGCAACAAACTCTCGGCGACTGTCGAACTCTCTGCATTAGAAGAGATGAATCTGGACGAGGCTTTGCCGAAGGCAAGGTTTCGTCCGGGGAGGTTGACAGGGCCTGAACCCGTCTAGGCGGGTTCAGAAAGGCCATATTTTTGGCCGAGCCTACGGGCTCGGGGATACCCACATTAAAATGGCCTTGTGCCACATTCGATCCTCGTGGGTGGATTGATAAATACCGACGAAAGAAACAGAGGGTGAAGGTAACAGACAGACAGAAGGAACGTAGCGAGCAAGAGTCACCGTGAGCGAGCACGTAGATTCAGTAAGAAGTCATACAGCGACACTTCAATACCAAAGACTGTATATATATATATATTGCTACTAACCCGTATTCTTGGAACTACTAACCCGCATTACCAGTTTGTATTATTACGTTAATACATTATTTTCATATATTAATTCCTGGCGTTTGTTATTTATTGGTACCGGATTTCATCCCGGAATCCACAACAGTAAACATACAAGAAATACATTTCTATAGTAAAGATACAAGCAATACAATTTGTTGTAATGGAATGTTCCACTCTCCCTATTATATATTATGGACTGACTATATCAGTAATATATGTAGTGAGGATATACCAGAGACTGCCTGTATTGTCTGTCTATCTCTCTGACTGGCTTCGGGAAATGTTAGTCAACTCCCTGTCTTTCAGTAGTGTATTTTCTTTTACAATAAACCTCTCTTTATTACATCTACGTCCGTGTTGCTGTACCTTCTACTCGAGTGTCTACTCATTTGTCTGTTTGTAACCTTTTTAAGGATACATCACATTTTTATATAAAAACATGAGAATACATTTTTAATAGAAAAATGACCAACAAAACATTTTAAAGCAAAATAACTTACAACACATGTTATTTGTAGCTGAAGGGATGCACTTGCGTTCAAAATATATTTAGTTGAAGCCATAAAATTGTGTTCCATTTATTTAGATTTCGTCATTAAATAACCCATGGATGTGTTGATTTGCCGCTAAACAAAATCAACGAAACAACCAACATGAAAGAACTCTTTCATGACATTAATCCATATAATATCCTACAATTTTTTAAAGAAATCAAACTGTATTCCCAAATATAAATACAAAAAAACTACAACATAAAACACATATCACCGCCTCTAATAATTATGTCCACACGAACTTGCATCAGCACAAAAGCTGAGTATCATCTACCATAAATTCAATTGTGAAAGTAGAATAATATATATCATATTTTTATTACTTCAAAGGTCGCAAGAAAAATTAAATTTCGACATTAAATGACCCACGAGGAACTGATATTCCATGAAAAAAAAACAACCCAGTCCATAGCCATCACGCATATTTCTATTAGGTTTTGACATATATTCATCGCGATTTTTAGATGTTCTTGGAATGATCACGAAGTAGGATTTTTCGTCGGATTTTTGATTCTTAGAAACTCTGGTCATCTTATGGAATTGTTGTCAATTTTAGGGGAGCCAAAGCCACTGGGTAATGACCACAGCTCTCTTCCGAAGGAGAGGAACTGCTCGGGCTTGAGATAATATTAATTTCAAAGAAGTCCAAATGGTATCAGAGAAGTACTGTTTTTTTTTGTTTTTTTTTTGTAATAAATACCTGTGTGCGTTGGTTATATATCGTATACTGTATTCAATATAGTATAATACCTTCGGTGATATACTTTTGAGAAATATATATATATATATATATATATATATATATATATATATATATATATGCAATTTTTTATATATATTATTTATATATTATATATGTGCAGGACTTATTGAAAACTCTCAATACCAGTGATAGAGCTAACATATTTAGTTGGATCGATGTGAGTTTGTGACCCTGGGTTTTCACGCTATTTGTGATCGTAATAGCGGGAAACCCAGGGTCACAAACTCACATCAATCCAACCATATATATATATATATATATATATATATAGACCCCGGTCTACGAAATAAAGGGTTCGGTTCGAAATTTCAATCACCTGAAGAAAGCCGGAGCATACAACAGTTAAAACAATATATATATATATATATATATATATATATATATATATATATATATATATATATATATATATAAGTTTCATTAAAAACTACTGACAAGCTACTGCGATCAAGCATTTATTCAATTTTCCTTGTGTTCGGAAAAGTAATTTTGGGGGAAGTAAATTGCATAAAAACTGTCTGAATGTTTAATATATCTGAGTTCTATATATTCTTATTAGCCATTATCAAAGATATTTTTTTTAATTTTTTAACTGAATATGTGTATTTTTATATATGTGTATTTACAGTTATGTGAATATCTGACTACAGTGGGCTATGAAAAGTTTTTAGCTACTCTCGATTACAGCAATTTTGGTTTCTGTAATGACGTTCCTTATTTCGACCAGAACGTATAAGTATCAAGCTACTCTAATCTAATAACAATAGTTGACTTATATTTTGCAATGAAATTTCATGGAAGTAAGGGAATTGGTGAATTCCAACAAGGGCAAATAATAGGATGTCATAAGTTTGGCAAGTCAAATAGAGAAATTGCATGTTTTTTCCAGTTTAATCATAAAACAGTTAATAATCTGGTCAAGAAATTTAATGAATAAGGCCATTGTCGTGTGAAACAACGTTCAGGAAGACCAAGAATCGTGTCTGAGCAAATAAAAATGGCACTGAAGCGGGAAGTGATCAGAAACCATCGTCTGAGCGTCAAAGATGGTGCCAACAGCATGGAAATATCGTCATATGCAGTGAGAAAGACCCTGAAATATCTAGAAGAATTACAAGAAAGAAGCCCTTGATTTCAAATACTGTTTATGTTGAATTGGGATTACGTAATTAAATGTTGAAATTGAAGGTAGTTTATTTCTCCAGGCTAAAACCTTTTCTTAATCTACTGTATATCTCTGCGATGAGGTATTATGATTATTTACATTATTCGGACTCCTGGGTAGATTGTTCTAGTTCCACGTGCCTTGCCACTCTCGGATGTCTAAGTTTTTTTTTTCCCCTTTAACTCAACTCTTCAAGTTTTTGGTTCATCACGGCTGTCGCCTGGTACTGAACTCACAACTCTTTGGCTCTAGTCACTGGATTTAACCAACGTCTTTATCCACTGGGCCATGTGTCCTTGATGGCATTCAGAAGAGGCAAGGCACGTGAAATTAGAACAACCTACCACGGTCTACGAAATAAAGGGTTCGGTTCGAAATTTCAATCACCTGAAGAAAGCCGGAGCGTACAACAGCCGAAACGCTGTGAATATGACAATGGAGATAAAGATAACAGTCCGGAAAATGTAAATAATGCAAGTAATCATAATATCTCATCTCTGAGATATAGACAGATATGTTTTTTTTTGTTTGGTTTTTGTTGAATTTGAATATCAAGATCCAAACTAATTCTTTCTGCGAAAAGAGCTTCGCATATCTATTGAGATGTCTTTTTTATTTTATTATTTATTCACAATCTTTTCTTTTAAATTTTTTCTGATATTAGGTTGGTGCAAAAATAATGTCGTTTTCTCACATAGTAACATATGTGAGAAAACGACATTATTTTTGTACCAACCTAATAGTTATCACAGATTTTATATTAAAATTTTAATTTGCTTTCATTTATTTTTGTTGTTGTTGTTTTTTTTTTGCAGATGCAATTTTAAGGCTGTCATTGTCTTGCAGCTTCATTATTTACCAATTCCAATTTTGTTTTCCGTTAATCGATAGTTCCTGAGAGTGGAAATAGAATTTTTCATATTTTCTTAAGCTTTGTTTTTATGGATGTTCAGATTTCAAACTACAGCTTTCCCAAAAAGTCTAGCCTCAAAGCGGACCATATACGCATTTTAGAGACCGTGAAGTCTGTTGTGGTCAATTGAATAACGGAATCTGAATCCATTAATTATCCCCCATCTATGGGTTCTATAGTAGGACAGACTGGGTCATATAACCTTAGTTGGAAATCAATCTAGCGAGGAAGGAACAGCTACCTACTGCAGGAAAATATTCTGCCTAGTTCAGTTTTGTTCTGTCCAGGGTATTCTCAACATCCTTCTGTAGAACAACATTTCTATTGTGTTAAGTCTCTTTTTCATCTTCGAGCAATTCAAAAATTTTAAAGATTTAATCAAAAATATTGATAGAGAGAAATTGTCCATATTATTTAATAAAACATTTTTAAGAGGATTCTTTCTGACTGGAGACACACACACACACACACACACACACACACACACACACACATATATATATATATATATCATATATATATATATATATATATATATATATCATCATCGTCGGCATCCGTCCGTCTCGAGAGACGATGGAGTAGCGCGGTGCGGGATATATGGAGAACTAGGGCTGCCCGGGCGTCTAGTTCCCTCTCTCGGCCAAACTCCAAAGGAGATGATAAACCAATACAGTTTGGTACCAACACGGTTGCAGGAGTTGCCGGAAGGTAGCACTAAATGCCGTCCATCCGCTTTAGGGGCTCCAGTCCGGGTTTGAATTCAGAGT
>OZ010602.1:88569397-88609397 GCA_963932145.1 Acanthosepion lycidas | reverse complement strand
AGTACTTCGTATGTCCATTCTATGAAGTCATTCCTTGCACATTTACCACAGATTGAATTTAACGAGGGAGGATCTATAGTACTTTTGACTTGCTCTGTGGTAAGGATTGCCAGTGTGTTCATGCAGAATTACAATTTTCGTACGCTTCCTTGGAGTAATGTCCATCGCAGTCAGTGGCCGTAGGACAACTAATCGACAGGCGAAAAAATAGTGTCTGGGTCTGATAAAAATTTGAGGCAAGCTCGGATGCCGCAATATTTTTTCAAGGCCAAACGAATTTCATCATACACACCGAAAATAGATTCACGTTACTGCACATCGCTTTAAATGACCTAATCTGAGGAAAAAATAGAAATCGATTTCACCCTGTCGTTCCAGTGGGTCTAAAACTGACCGTATGAAAGAAAATTAAAGCAGTTGTTTCAATTAATTTGCCCAAGGGTGTATAATAAATTTCATTCAAGAGTAAAACGAAATAATTTTCTCATATTTTAGCTATTGAAAAACATTTGGCCTCTTGTTCGAATCGTTATATTTATAATGTTATTCCTGCTTTCAGTAAATTTCCATGATTGTTTTACGCCACGAGTCCCGTAGCTCTTTAAACTTGTAAGGGAACCCCATATGTCAGTCAGTTATGTGGCATGTGTGATACAGGCTTAGGCGATCATGATTGATGAAGCAGATTTTTTTTGCCACTTCTTTCTGCGGTAGACCAGTTACCATCCGTCTGTCCTGCTATTTACCCATAGCTGGGGAGAGAAGAGGAAAACTCCTAGTAGGTTGCGATTTCTTTCTGCGGTAGACTAGTTGCCATCTGAAAGGCTGGGGGTGAGGAGAAGAAGAGGATTCATACCTTTCTCCATTTATACCTTAGCACGTAAGTGAATGTAATGGATTTGACTGGAATTCGAACTCGGCTCTCCGATTCCTCAATCTGAGCCACTATCCATTACACCTCATGAGTCCCGTAGTCCCTTTAAGTTTACAAGGGGGCAACATATACTTAATCCATAATAATAGGGCCTATCTTGGTTAAGACAGTCTGACGCAGCATGATCCTTTGAAGACTAGTTCTGAATTCACAGTTTCCCTTCTCTTAGACTGATTGTCACCTCAAGGCAAAAGAGTAAAATCTACTCTGTTATTTAACCTATAGCGGGGGGATTCATGTCTTTTCCAAGCGTATTAGGGAGAAGTAACGAATCGAGCAGCATTTGAACTCGGCATGTCGAAATAATTTGCTCCGCCGATAACTGTTTCACTCCCAATCGTGCTAATAGGCTTGATTTGAATATGCGTACGTATGTTTTCTATGTGTGCATATTCATCTGATTTAGTGAGAAAAGCATAAAAAAATGAACACTTCCAGAGTGCTTCTTTTAGAACTGGGCGCCATCTTTTTACCCTTTGGTCATTTTTTTTTAAGTTTCCATTTTTCATTTCTTAAATTGCCCACTTAATTTCTTCAGTTAGTTAACCATAAGAGATTTTTTCCACTTTCCCCAATATATCACACAGTTTTTCTTTGTGCCTTTACCGGCCATCTTTCTCGAATCTCAAACCAGTGCCATTTTGTTGAATGCCTTTAGCCATGAAGTCAACTGAAAATAACTTCACGGGAAAATTCTCAAAAGAGAATACAAAGACGAAAAGGTTTTATTTATGCTTTGTTTTATTAAATCTTACGTTGTGTTTTTCAGAAATCGCCCGTTCACATCCTCTCTACAGCCGCTGCTTGAAACTGTTACAGAGTTTTTTATTTACTGAAACCTTCCCTCAAAAAGAATTAATATCAAAATTATTTCGAAGAAGGGTGGACAGTCATTGTGGGATAATTATTTTGATTAAACAGAATCGAAAATTAATGTCAGACACACATTTTAATCTAAAGGCCTTCTGGACGCTTCAAATAATTCTACATTTGAAATTTTAGAATAAAAAGTCATTTAAATGTATGAGATAAGGCGAAATTTGATGAGGCGAAATTAAATGCATGCGATGAGGCGACTTTTGATGAGGGGAAATTAAATGCATGAGATGAGGCGAAATTTGATAACCGAAATTAAAAGCACCGGATAAGGCGAAATTGGATGAGGCGAAATAAAATGCATTTTATCAGGCAAATTTTGACAAAGCTAAATTAAATGCATGAGATAAGGCAAAATTTGATGCGACGAAATTTAATGCACGAGATAAGGCGAAATTTGATGAGATGAAATTATATGCATGAGATCAGGCGAAATTTGATGAGGCGAAATTCAATGCACGAGATAAGGCGAAATTTGATGAGGAAACATTCAATGCACGAGATAAGGCGAAATTTGATGAGACGAAATGAAATGTATGAGATCAGGCGAAATTTGATGAGGCGAAATTCAATGCACGAGATAAGGCGATATTTGATGAGGCGAAATTCAATGCACGAGGTAAGGCGAAATTTGAACAGATCAATGCACCAAATGAAGCCTCATTTGACTCATAAAAATGTCATTTATCTGATTCAAATAAAGCAACGTTTTATTTATATGAGAAATACGTCATTTGAACACATCACATCGTCATTTGAACATTAAATAACGCGTCGCTCAAACATATTAAATAAAGAAAGCGTAATTTTAACGTATAAAAAAGCGTCATTTGAATGCATCTAAGGAAGCGTCTTTTCGACGTAAACAGGCTTTTGGGCACATAAAAGTCATTTTCGTTAGAATACATCAAATAAAGTGTGATCTGAACGTATCAAATAAGGTGTCATTTGAACACATTAAATAGAGCGTTATTTGAATACATCGAATAAAGCGTCACTTGCACGCAATAAATAAAGCATAATTTTAGCGGATAAAACGGCGTCATTTGGATGATTCAAAGAGTGTATTAAATAAAGAATCATTTAACAGTATTAACGACATTTACCGGCCCGAATGCCAGAGAAATCTTCATAGAAAATATGCGTCCTCCGAACCTATATCCTATATCGGAACAGTCACATAGCCTGACGTGCTTTTACCGATTTCGCCACAGAGGAGCGTTTCGGTTAGGAAGGTCGATTTTACTGTTTTTAAACTACAATTATCCATGATTTTCTCTCGTACATTCATATCTGCTCGATGCGTATCCAGATGTAAACAAATGACGTCACACATTATAAATAGAGCATTTACTTAAATATTTGTATCTATTAAGTCCAAAAATTATTTAATATATTTTCTGTTTATATGTTATTTTAATAGATACAGTTTAAGCAAATGTTTTTTTTTAATTAAACAGTATCAATTACATTTACCGGACAGAATATTCGAAAAATTTCATAGAAAATATGCGTCGTCCAACAAGAATCGAACCTGTGTCATATACAGAACCGTCATTTAATCGAATGTGTTATACCACTCAGCTATAGAAAAGGGTCTGGTTAGCCAGGTCTAAATTACTGTTTTTAAACAAATCTTTGATAATCTTTCCCGAACGATCGTATCTGCTCACGAAACGTACCTTAACGTACACATTGACAACATATGAAATAGATTAAGTCCGACAATTATTTCATATATTTTCTGTTTATACGTTATTTTAATAGATACAATTTATTTAAGTATATTGCTCTGTTTTTTAATTAAACCGTATCAAATATGTAAATGTAATTAATATGTTTAATTATAAAATCGAACATTTACTTAAATAAATTGTATCTATTAAAATAACGTATAAACAGAAAATATATTACACACACACACACACATATATATATATATATATATATATATATATATATATATATATATATATATATATATATATAATGTTAATATAATTTTATCCATAATCCAAAATTATTTCCTCTTAAAATGTGTTATAGTTAGTGGATAAATGTTTTAATTTTAAAAATTATTTCACCCCAGGCAAGTCGATAATGTTACTAAGACGCCAAGGGTTTTACATGGAGTGAAAGATAATAAGAAGACGTAAGTGAGCGGAAAGGACAATAAAAAAGAACAGGATTCAGGAAAACGGAAGATTGACGTTGCATTTAAATTTCTGAAGATCGTTGGTGGAAAGGAAGTAAGACCGGAAGATAGTTCCACAGGCGAGAAGTTCGAGCAAAAAACTATCAGGGTAGAACTTTTGGTTACATCTAGTTATTTCAACAGCGAAAGGATGTGACCTAACTGCCAATCTAGTAGTACGCTAAAATTCATCCAGTCGAGGTACCAAGGAAAAAAAAGTAAGTGAAATAATTGCAATGGAAATATTTAGAGAAAAGACGCACGAGACCACGTCACTGTGTTGGCAGATTGATGCAATAACTCCGTATTTTACGGACGGAAAGGAATAGCAAAAAGGAAAAGGAATGAGAAACATGTTTTGCTCTGAGAGAAGATTTTATGACTGTAAGTAGTACACAAAATTATACATACATATTTACGTGTGTCCCACGCAGAGAAACTACGATACATGCAGGCAAAACAAGAAGTGTGAAAGGACAACGAAAACATAGAGTCTTATATATAATATGGAAATTCTTTCTAGAGAAGCCATATTTAGGCTTCCAGATTCGAGTGGGCCAGATTTATCTTCTATGTCGATATATAGTAGAGATATTCTGCAAACGGCAGTTTTTTCCCCAAATTGATAACTGTGAACCGGAGATGTTTACCACATCCGCTGAAGATGTATATCCATAGGAAAACGTCGCCGTGGCCGGCGGCATATTTTGCCTTAGCCAGGGCCAAGATATTCGAGTTAAAAAAACATCTGGTCAGTTTGACTCCTGGAAGCTGACTGTCTGCCACATTCGCCATTGTATGAAGCTGTGGTGATAAAGCATACTTGACAGGAAAGAAAACGTACACAAATAACAGGAAAAGCATAGTTAATTGTATGTTGATTTCATACAATTTATTTATGTTTTTGTGTGTATGTCAGTGTGTGTATTTTTTTAGGATATAATTGTTTTATGGTACAGGTGATAAAAAGGAGTATTTATAACGTAGTATTAGAAGCCATACCACAGAGAGAGGTGACATACGTGTTGCCTGTAACAAGGTTCGTGGCGAAAATATTGAATTTGACGTCTTTTCAGTTTTGTTGCATGCTGGGAGTATTTTTATTATTTTAAATTTTAATTTAATTTATATTATACAGCGTTTTTATGCTATTGCTTCATTTTATTTTATTTATAATTTTCATCATCATTATTATTTTTTACATTTTATTTTTATTTATTAATAATAATAATAATAATAATAATAATAATAATCCTAAAAAGTAACATCACCGAGCGGCTGTCATGTGCCTCACGTTACCATCTCGAGGTAATCGTCGTTTGTATCCCTTCAAGCTCATTTTTGCTCTGATTTGACTCTTGTAATGATAGATAATATGGGAGGGGTGTCAGGTAATTTTTTTAACCAATTCACCCCAAAGTAGGCAATAACGCCACTAAGACACAATGGGTTACATGGAGTAAAAAAGAGTGAAAAGATTCTAGAAGCATCCGGAAACCTGATCTTAAACAATGAATAAGGGATGCATTTTTACTGTTTTTTTAAAAGACTAGGAAGGAATGTGAAACGCCAGGGAACGTTCTAGAGCGTAACAAGGAACCGGCCATTTTCCCAGCAACTTTAGCGAGGAATCGTATACAGCAGTTGAACTCAATACTCAACAGATTGAGCTTATGTGCCAATAGATATCGATGATTCTGAATTTGCAGAGAAGAATTTGAAGACGGGCTTGGCATAACGAATAAAAATAAAAACAAAAAAGATTAACACCAAAGAAAAAAAGAAACAACATGAAAGGAAAATGATATTTTGTGTTTTAAGCTTATCACGTGATATTTCTTTCGCCTTTTATAAAGTCTTCGTAACACGTGACTCGATGCGCATGCGCTTTGAAAATATAGGGGAAAAGTCGTCCGTTCTCTCTGCGTGGGAATGGCGGGAGAGTTAGAAGTGTTAATGAAAAGACGAAACTAAACAAGCGTAAATAAATAACAAAACAAAACAAGCAGAAATGTTGGTAATTCGTTTCTAATCGGGGGTCAGTTAAACGGTTGAACGTTTCTCCTTTCCTTCATCTTGAATCGTTTCTCTGCACCTCTCGCGTTACGCTCCGCTGCTCTCCTCTTCTCGCTGGCGAGCGCGACTCATGCATTTCATATGAGAACAACAGCCGCGTCGAAGTCGGTAAAGAAAAGATGAAAACAAAACAAAAAACAACCAAAAAGAAAGAAAAATCAACAAAAACATCAAGAGAGGAAAGGCGAATTAAAATGAAAAGAAAAGAGAAATGGAGACGGAAGAAACTAATTTGTTTCCACTCAACAGGGGGTCAGCAGTGCCGCTAAATGGAACACCATGTAAATATGCAAGCTTAATTAGAACAACGACCAAAAAATTAATTAATATCTCAGATATAGATGGCAGCCTATCGATTATTGGTTTGCAGAAAGTAAATTAGAGGACAATGAAAATGACTTTAAAAAAATACCCACAGTAAAAAAAAAAAAAAAAACGGATTCTTCTTCTTCTGTGACCAGTGTCTCTTCAGAATATACGAGATCGTAGCTCCCCACGACTTCTTCGCTTTGTAGCTCTTAGTAACGTTTGTCGTTTTGCCATTCGCGCTCGGTCTTTCAAGCTCGTTCGGTAGGAAAGCTCGGTGCCTTTCCTGATGTACATTGCTTTTGTTAGTGAATGTTAAATTCTGACCTTAAAAAAAAGAAAGAAAATTATGAAGTAAATATGACGAATCAATTTATTATTTAAAAACAGGAGTAATCAGGTCCCCCACTTTATGTCCAATAGTATCATTCTGATATTAGATTCTTCTACAGAGTGCGATGGGTAAATTATCGCCGTTTTATATTTTTAATTTCGCCCATGTCGACTGCACAGGATCAGTTGGGAAAAAAAAAGAGCGTCATTCCGCCATAAATTTGGAAACGTCATGCTGTACTGCTTGGCATTTGCACCGGAAGGTCCAATACGGACATTTCAGAGTATTTTGGGTGTCAATCTGAGGACAGCTGAGAAGATTCGGAAAGAGTTGGATGAGTCTAATGGTGATTACGAAGGTGTTTGGAGTGATCACTAGTAATGGTGGTATTATGCCTCCATTCATCTTCCGACAGGTCCTCAGACTCAACATGGAGTCTTACATCAAGTGCCTTGAGGAGGTAGTGCTGCCATGAGTCAGGAGGGTGGCTGTTGGAAGGCGCGATGTCTGGAAACAGGACTCTGCACCATGTCAAACAAGCAGGAGTACCCAGTCATGGCTGCCAAACAATTTCCGTGACCACATCACCCATTACATCTGGCCACGTAACTCCACAGATTGCAACCCCCTTGATTATTATGTATGGGGCGCAGTTGAGCGAGAGACCAACAAAATTCCTTGTAATTCCAAAAATGAACTGAAGGCAAGGATTATGACGGCATTCACCAACTTAAACAAGGAGACCGTCCAGAAGAGTTGCAGGAGATTTCGAAGTCGTCATGAGGCCATGGTTGAAGCCAATGGTGATTTTATTGAATAAATTTACTCTTTAGTATTTCAAGATATTTTTGTGTAATTTTGGTAAATATATCTGTTAAAATGAGATGTCAGTGTTATTTTCATTTTTGCGTCATTTTGGCGACAATTTATCCATCGTACCCTATATATGCCGAATTCTTCCAGGGTGGGGATGACCATGGTTCACGTGAACTTCCTATTTCACGTGGCTCTTTGCCAAGACTGTCTTCCCCCATTCTGTCATCCATTTACACAAGCTCATCGGTTAGGGGTCCTCTGACTTTCCGGTGTCTCTTGTTTTCTAAGCCTTCGTTCCTCATTATGCGTCGAAGAAATTTCAGCTTTCTCTTTCTGATTGTTAATATAAGTGTTCTTTCTGTCGCCGTTTTCCTTAAAACGTCCTCGTTGCTTATACGCCTCGTCCATGTTATTCTCAGTATCCTTCTGTAGAGCTATATTTCTGTTGTCTTCAGTTTTCTTTTCACACAGCATACTTTCCTTTTTCTAACGATGTTTTTTTATTCCATTTCTCACCACCTAGCTTCGATTTGGATCTGTTGCTAATACAAAGAGCGTTCGGATTAGCTCGTCTTAATACACTGGTATTGAGCAATAATAACAAACCTTTCAGCCTCCGATTGTATTATTATTATTATTATTTCCTTTGATTTCAGTTGTATACACATTTCATTTTGGCTGGCAACCAAAGACCCTAAATCAGAAATGGCTTCATGACATTTTCCACTGATTATTTTGCAAAAAAAAAAAATCTAATACCACACATATTTTACATAGCTCTTCGTAAAGTGTGAGCTGCACTTGTGATTACAACTTTTTGTATTTCTTTAAGGCATGGGCTACCAGGAATCCCTTCAATGAGTCTATTGGAACCTTTTCCAATAATTCCGAGCGCTGGAATTATTGATGTCCTCATGTGCCACATTTTTCAGATTTTCACTTCAAGATCCTTGTTTTTTGATAGTTTTTTTTAAGATCTTCAAAGATTTATTACAATCTGTAGGGACTGCCATGTCAATAAGAAAGCACATTCTTTTCTTTTGGTCTTTAATCACAATGTCTGGGCGATGAGCTTTGATTGTCCTGTATGTCCCATAAAATTGTTACATCAGTAACCGGGTCTGGGTAATGTTCATACCAGTTTCTTGCAGTTTTCTTCCCGTGAAAATTGCACATTTTCCAGTGCAGGTATTGGTCCACTCTACGAAGCCGAGTTTTATATTCAGTGGGTACTAACACGGTGCAGCCTAATACAAGATGGTCAATTGTTTCTGGATACTTATCACAGACTCTACATTTAGGGTCAACACAATTTTTCTTAGTAATTTTTAGTTAACAAGCATTGCTCCTTCGGTTTCAGCTTTTAACGCTGCACTACGCAACCACTGATTGGTACGGTGTTTGTCTACATTAGCTTGTTTGGTACGGGCAGAGTATTGACGATGAAGAAGCTTATCTTGCCATAGTTTTTGCATTTGGTAGATTGAATTTGCTTTTGCTTTCTTTTTTATGTTCTTTGATGTTGTAGTCGGTCTTTTATGGTTTATCTGTACTTCTTCTCTCACTTGAAATTCCCTTTATAAATTCGTTGACTTCTTTTATTACTGAATGAAATCATATTCTTTACCTGTTCTTTGACATAGATCATCTTCAAGCCTTCTGTAGTTTCCAGGTATCTTTAAAGACCGATTTTTGTGGTTTTGTAAAATAGTGCTAACTAAACAATTTTCTCTGCCTCCTTCGGATCTGGGCATACACAGATGACCAACATGAGCCTTAGGATGATCCATGCGGTGGCAAGTGAGAAACTTTATTTGTTTTTGTTGTGGATTCCGGGATGAAATCCGGGATGAAATCCAGTCTCAAATGAATAACAAACGCAGGAATGAAATATAGCAAATAAATGTATTGACGTAATACAGTGTAACCCGGATATAAGAGAGTTGTCTCTTATATCCGGGTTTCTCTTATATCCGGGTTTGGTCTCATTTATATACACTAACACAGGCTTTAATTTGGGACCAGAGAAAATCTCTCTTATATCCGGGTTTCTCTTATATCCGGGTTACACTGTAATACAATTGGTAATACGGTTAGTAGATCCAGAAATGCGGTTAGTAGCAATAATAATATATATACAGTCTGGGAAATTCAGTATCGAAGTATAACTTCTTTCTGAGTCTACGTGCTCGCAACTGTGACTCCTACAAAGCGCTTACCTCACGCTCTCACTGTATAACTGTATCACTGTCTCACTTCCCTTCCGGGTATTCATCGGCAGCAGTACAAGTACACACTGGGCGAGTCCAATTGTATAAGAAAGGGGTGGACCCCTTAAAGGTTTTGACATTCATTCGCTAATTGTCACCTAAGGTCCAATTAAGGATGTTGAAATTGTATTGCATCATAGGAACAGCCAAATTATTTCTGGCTGTTATTCTGTTTTATGAATCCAACTCAGTATTTAGCATCAGACGTACACGCCTGTAGAACTCTTTTCTTTCTTTCACCTTCATTTGGGTATGTTGTAATCCATCTCCTTCGTTGACACCTAGATATTTATTGGCTTCTTGTTCCATTTTCCTAATGTTTGTGACAAAATCTATATCTGCTGTGTGTGTTTCTGCATTTCTCACTTTCTAGAATCTTACTTTTGCACATTTATCTCATCTGAAATTCATACCGATGTCATCACTGAAACATTTTACAGTATTGAAGGTACCCTTCAACTCATTATCGTCTTTGGCAAAGAGTTTGATATCATCCATGTAGAATAAGTGATTAAACCGTTTCTTTTTTACTTTGTATCCCTAGTTATTACTATTTTTTGAAAAGGCGGTTAAGTACAGACAGAACAAAAAGGGCCACAGAGAGTCTTCTTGAAAGATTCCTCGTCGGATATTCAGACAATTGGAAGTTGCAGTGACTTTGGTGTCATTTACTTCTAATATGGTTTTCAACAATTCTATGCTATATTTAAGGAAATTTACTAGCAACGATGAGACTTTGCATATTTCCAAATCCTGAAGGATTCAAGTGTGTGGCACACTATAAAAGGATTTACAAGTTGTGCTGAGATTTCAATCTTCTTTCCTGCAATTTTCCAGGATTATTTCGTTTATTAGTAGTTGATCTTTGCAACTATACGAACCTCTTTGATATCCCTTCTGTTTCAGGGGAAGAATACTGTTTTCAGCTAGAAAAGAGTAAGTACAGTTTGCCAGGATAGACGTGATCAATTTATATGGCCTTTATAATTTATTATTATTATTATTATTATTGATGAGAGTATCACACCAACAAACTGAGGCTGGAATATACAAATCGAACTTGATAAATTGTGATACCAATATCATAAACGCATACTAGACACATGTACCCTACACAAATATGAGCGATATAGTGACCTCAATTCTTCTATTCATTTATGAGGTAAATGTCCTGAATCCCATGCCATCCAAAATTAATATTGCATAGCAATTCAGCATATTTTTCATTGCTTCTATCGAATTTTCCCGTTTCTTAATACTTAGTTTAGTTTTTGGAAGCCATCTTTCGCTATTCCCAAGCACAATTATTCCACCCTGCGCTAAAACATTTCCCAGATATTTAAACTTCTGTACATGTTTGATTTTCACTTTCCCAATTCTTAGCTTATATCTTGGGCCTTATTCTCTTGCTAACAATTATAGGTGGTCATGGGAGCTTATTAGGGGGTTTATTTTGCATTTCAATCGACCGTTGCTTTATTTTCTGGATCATATTGAAGATATACAGTAGTTGGTTATGAAATGTGTTATCCCACTTAATTTCCAACCAACCAAATGCATATACCTCAATATGACAAAGCTGTGCTATACGGCTTTCCCTGATCGCCGGAATGAAATTTCTACGATCCAAATTTGAGCCTAAAGTTAATCTTTAAACTCATTTTCTCAGAAAGCGGCACCGATTTGGAAAAATACATTTTGTGTCCTTATTTATTTTCTCAAATCCCAACTTTCAAATTGAGTGCAATACTACACTTTTAAAATCGAGCTGCCTTAATGATCTGTGGTCCAAACACGTTGAAGATATCGAAAGATATTTCTTTGTCAGTAGAGGTACTTTTGTAGCAAAGCGGTGGAAACTGCTTTACTCAGGTTAATTGCGATGCGGGACTATAATTAACCCAAGGCCTACATCCGACTTTAACGTATGTCTCCAAGAAGACGCACGAGCATTGCCCTGGCCATAGTCCGGTCAACGGCATCTATCTTGCATCTAAACTGTGTGAGGGTAGTTGGAATGGTTTATCAAGCCGTCCAGTTGTCAGCCTAGCGTAGGAGTTATGCCTCAACGGCTTTACAAGAGGGCAGAGGAAATTCTGAGATGAGGGGCGGGGTTAACCAAAACATCCCCGGTGCAAATGGAACCATGGCATATAACTGCCGTGTTAATACTCTTGCGAAAAGGTATTAATCCTATTCTTCTTCCCCACCAACTATGGGTAAATAGTAGGATAGACCGGGTTCTATAGCCTTGGATGGCAACTGGTCTACCGCAGAAAGAAATGCCAACAAATCAGAAAAATCTGGCTCATCAGTCATGTATCGAACGATACGTGATTGCTTAAGCGTGTATCACGCATGGCAGGTAATTGGCTGAGTACTATACTGGCAGTAAGTTCTCATTATTTTACAGCTGAAATGTCTAGACGTAACCGTAAATTACGTCTGCACATTCAGATTAATAAAGAATGTGTGTTCTCCGACAGGGTTCGAAACCATGTCTCCCTCTCTATGAGAAACCCACTGTCGGATTCGATGTGTTTTAGACCGCTCGGACACAAAGAATGTCACAACTTAGCACGACACTATTGTCCTTTTGAAGAATGTATATATGCACGCATACAAATCACGAAAGTCTTGCTCATCCTTCTGCGTCCGAACAGTAAATTAATTTGCAAGAAGTCTTCAGATTCTTTTCTTATTCGCTTTTAATTCCTAATACTGAAAACCATATTTTCTCGATGTTTATGTTTGAGTAGAATTTGTGTTTCTTTTTTGTTAAATAATTTTTGGTCAGCCTACTGGTCTGCTCGGTCGATAGACCTTATAAAATAAACGTGCCCTCTAACGGACGTAATTCAACCTGTTAAAAAAAAGCAAACAAAAAAAAAAAAAACAACAAAAAAACAAAATAAAAAAAAAGAAAAAAAAAAAGAAGAAAACAGACGGTGCCAACGTTTAACGTTTGGTAATTTACGTTAACTTTTGTTGTTCCTCGTTAAATTCCAGAGTCTATCCATTTGCCCCTCACCGCTATCCTCAAGAGCCACGGGGAAACAAACACCATGGTACACCGTCGCCCGAAAATATGGAAAGAGTACCCTAGAACCCTTTTCCGGCAGACACAAATTCGCAACCACTTTTCTATAGCTACAACTTCGTAGCATCCTACAAGCTTTTTTTTCTACAGACACAATATCATAGCTTCCTACAGCGTCTTTTTTAAAGACACAATTTTGCAATACCCTCCAACGCCGTTTCTACAGAAACAACATCGCAGGTCTACACCATCTCTATCGCTAATTTCTGAGAAAATATTCTACATTCTCTATTTCCATCAGAAATACAGATAAGAGCCGCCCGGCCACGTTCTCAGAGGCAGAGCATCTTAATTCCCTTTGTATTCCATTAAAAAAGAAGAAGTCCCATTCACTAAGCTTCTTCCAAACCACTACATTCTTAACGCCTTCAAGTTTAAAGTCAGCCGTTGTCTACCCTACATAATCCCATAATCTACAATTCCTACGTTTCTTAAGGAACGTAGAAAGGAACGTAGAAATTAGAGATTATGGAAATATGTAATAGAGAATATACTCTATTGAGTAATCATCTATCTTGAGTGGCTCTTGGGAATTGTACTAAAAGAAATATAGAATAAAACAAAACAAACCACTTGATAACATCACATACTTTTGGGCTGACAAAATATTTTATTCCGCTGTCAATATTTCTATTATCTAAAACTAACGACGTTTTTTTTAAATATAGTTTCTGGTTTTAAAATTGTCGTTGAGGACATTGTTGACATTTTTAAAGTCATGTTTTCAATATTACCTAAAGAACATTTATTATTTAGGATATGTCAAATAGAATTGTGACAATAGACTTCAAAGGACTTGTCGCCTTTTAACTTAATATATTTTTTTTTTCAGCATTGAATATCGGTGATTGAATTTATATCTTATAAACAATAACCTTACGAATATTGCTAAGCAAAATGAACCAGTGATATATTTCTAAGATACAAAATCATTATTATATTACTAAACATTAACATTGTTTTACACTTGAGAATTTCACAATTAGGAATTTATTTTCCACATGCAACGAATTCTTCCGACCATTATCTCTTAGACAATGGCTTAATATACGTAGAACTCTTTTAATGATGAATAGGGAAGATTTATTTTTTTCACGTTTTATAGAAAATCAAGCATTGCACGCGATATAAAACCTAGGGTCTTATGGGACAAGTAATACCATCAAAAATTAGATTCATAACTTTTACCAATTTTTGAGCATTTTGCTTTAAAGATGGTCTGAAAAACTGTACCGAAATACATAATTTCTGCAGGTTTTTGCATACAAACTGGATTTACAATTTTACTATTTCAAGATTAAATCAAAAGAAAGTTGGATGGAAAATATATTAAAACCAGAATTCTAATTATGAATCATCACAAGCCAAATATGTAGTTTTTTATGTATTCGATAAGGAAAAAGGTATAAATTGGATAAAAAGTGCAAAAAAGGCTAATCAGCGAATTTAGATTTCTAAGTTGACATAACTAATTAATATGAATAAATGTTTATTCATCTAATGTACAATTTTTAGAGCCTCTTCCGTCACTTCCAAATTCATTTGAAAAGGAGACAGAATCCTGGTGTAAATTTTTTAATGCAACATTTTGCATTTCAATTGACTGTTGCTTTATTTTTTGGATCATATTGAAGATATACAGTTGTTGGTTATGAAATGTGTTATTTCATTTAATTTCAAACCAACCAAATGCATATATCTCAATATGATAAGGCTGCGCTATAAGGCTTTCACTGATCGCCGAAATGAAATTTCAACGTTCCAATTTTGAGCCTAAACTTAATCTTTAAACTTATTTTCTCAGAAAACGGCAACGATTTGATAAAATATATTTTGTGTCCTTATTTATTTTGTCAAGCCCCAACTTTAAAATTGAGTGCAATACTACAGTTTTAAAATCGACTTGCCCTAATGATCTGTGGTCCCAACACGTTGAAGATATCGAAAGATATTTCTTTGAATCAAGAGCAGAATTGTTCTTCCATGACAGTTTACTAAAATTAATTGAATGAACTTGAAAAACAGAACAAGTAATTTGCTGATTGAGTAATGTGGCCAGAAACAACCATATTTTATTTATTCTACTTCATTTTAATATCAAATGAATCAATGTTATACATTATTATTAATGTTTTAGTTACATCTATATAGTTGCTAATAATGGTATTATCAAGTTTTCAAAATATTTTCTCCTTATTTTACATCGGCATTGTTCTGTAGGAATTCTTTTACTCGGTTTTTTATAAAACTTTAAAATTCGCAGTTTCAGGATTCGATCCCAAAAAATATGATGCAGGACTACCCGTAATTCCACGTTTGGAATAATCCCAAGACTTTCATTGAAAGAATAAAATCCATGACGAAAAGACAACGTATTATTAACAAATAACATTAATTTAATATAACGACAAGAATACAAGAAGTTAGTTGAATGTATTAAATGAGTATTGCTATTTTTTGTTTGTTAATAGAGTTCTTGGTTAGAATATAAACTATATTGCGTACGTATGTGAGAACGGTGACATGTTGATACATGTATGCTTGTGTGAGAGAGAGAGTATGCGTATGCGTGCGCAGATATTTAAATTTCTATGTTTGTTCGAATAATAATAATAATAATAATAATAATAATAATAATAATAATAATAATGAGAGAAATTTCAATTTACAATATACAGGGAGTGGACTGAAAAATTAATAGGCTGAGTATGAAAATAATGATACCAGAGCTGTGGAATCTTGCACGCATTAATTCCAACTCTTCATATTAATAACGGCATTGTTTAATTCCAGCTAAACTGACATCTGACTGTCCAATGAAGATTGTGCATCCTGTTGGTCAAAAAAGTCATCAACAGCGGATATGACGTCATCATTTCTGTGATACTGGTTCCACCCAAAAGTTTTTTCGTGTTGCGGAACAGATGGTAGTCAAATCAGGAGAATATAGAGGTTGATCAACAAGTTAAAAACCCCAGTCACACAGATCAGTCATTGAAACCAAGGACTTGTGTTCTAGAGTCTGATGAATCAAAAAAACTTTTTTCAATTTTCCTGGGCATTTGGTTTTGATAGCCTCCCGTAACTGTTTCAGAAAGTAGATATAGTACTCTCCATTGATGGTGTGGCCCTTTTGAAGATAGTCAATAAATACAATGCCTTTTGCATCGCAGAAAACTGAAGCTATCATCTTTCTTGGAGATGAAAAGACATTGGCCTTCTTTGGAGCATGTGACGAAGCGTGTATCCATTACATGAAGTGTTTCTATATCTCAACTCAGAGTGATGAACCTAACATTCATCCTGGATTAGGAAACGTTCAAGGAAACCAGATGGATCTTCCTCAAACAGTGTTCAATTTTTCCGTGATGCGATCAACCTCATTGCTTTCGATCAGCAGCCAGAAAACGTGGTACACACCGAGTATAAGCCTTCGTCATATCAAATTCATTGTGCAGAATATTCCGAAGTCTCTCACGGGATATGGTGATAGCTTTAGCTATTTGATTTATAGCCAATTCCTATCATGCATCACCATGTGGTGAACATGATCAATGTTTTTCTCGGTGGCACTAGTTGCAGGATGTCCAGACGTTTGTTTACTTTCATGACTCTCTTCCCCTCCGAAATCAGAACTTTTACTCTGTTGATAAAACTGGAACATCATCCCTAATTTTGTTGGGGAAGAAACCTGCATGTATTCGATAACGCCACAAGTGCAAATTTTGTCCATTTACAAGATAAGTCGCAACTAGTAGCTTCTGAAGTCTTCTGTGAACAGTCAGTATAGGAAAACAAAACAAAAAAAAATATTGTCACAAATCGTCACTCTAATTCAGCGCTCTGGACAACGTGCCAACAGCACAACTTTCCCTCCCGTCTTGTTTGATTTTTATAGTATCAGGCTGCCATTGATTGGCCAAAGAAACAGCCAATCATCGCATTACATTAAACTACTAGCAATTGGCCGAAGAACCAGCCAATTGTCGCAGGCACTTTAACCTTTTTCTTTTTCATTATTTTCTCCTTATATGGAACATTACACGCTGGCTGCAAGTTCGGGTTAAGTGATCTTTGTTCTTGACTCTTTGCAATCATGGCCCTCTTTCTTATTTGAGATAGTTCATTACAGTCAGGAATCAGTTTACCTGGAATGAAACAATGGCCTTTTTAAAAGAAGACCTAAAATTAATTCATAAAATTTTCACAGCTCTAGCATCACTTTTCAACCCACCCTCGTACCTGGAAAGAAACAATGCAGTTATTAATAAGAAGAGTTGAAATAAATGCATGCAAGATTTCACAGATCTAGCATCGATCCTTCATAATCACCCTATGAACTATTCAGCTACCTTTATAAGCGGACAGTTTAGATATTTCTGAACGAGTTTGCCACCATACATGGCATCCATACGAAAGTCTCAATTTGATAAAGCTATTTAATTACAACCCTCTGGATCTTAGGTTAATGTTTGGCTTTGCAACAGGTCGCGGAGTTGTGTGAAACTACCTCGAGGATAACCTGTTTTATTTTCTTATCTCCCATATTAAATTTGCTGTAAGTGGTAGTACAACGGATATTGGCGCGGATTCGAAATTAACGAGCCGGGTTCAAATTCCGGTTGTGTCTGTTCCGGTCAGTCTTGCGCTAGTTCTCTTAGGGTAAATCTGTCTCTTCCTATCAGCTAAAAAACGGAGTAGACTGGACTCTCTAACCTAGCGTAACAATAGAAGGAAATAATGGAAGGGAATTTGTATAAAGTCAAGATCATATCCTACAGGGATATGGCATTAAAAATGACTTTTTTTTAAAAGCAAAAAGCCAGAAACGGATGGGTAAAAAAATCACGAATAAAGAAAAAATGAAGACGCCTAACGATAAACACAAAAATGAATAAATAACCAGAAAAAATACCAAAAGCCAGAGAATAAATGTGGGGAAAATTAACGCAAATAAACAAAATGGCGGAAAAAATTAATTTCTTTTCAACAGATCACGTGAGTCGAATTATGCTTACGTCATCCTCATAGGACAGCAAGGTCAGGGCGGCATTATGTGTGTATTCTTTTGGATACTTATTAATGTAAGCGACACAGACAATCGAAGTAGATTACAGATAATGGGCCGTTGGAGATTTTTTTCGAATCACGTTCAGTTTAATGAAGCCAATTAAAGTCTAACATAGTTAGCATAATATTTTGCATTTGTGAATAAATTTTGTAAAAATTGTTTGAATGTTTGAATAAAATTTCTCAAATTTTCAAATTAGGATTTCTCTTGGGAATCCAAGAATGGTTTCCGTCTACGATCCATCATATGACAGCATGCACACACACACACACACACACACACACACACACACACACACACACACACACACACATATATATATATATATATATATATATATATATGTTCTTGCACAAATTAATTGAAACAAAACGAATAATTCCGTTATTATTTACTTTTTTTCATATTTTTCCAACGAAACATGGCGCAGTGCACATGTTAGTACTTTGTCATTCCTTGCAGATTGACCACAGATTCTCGATTGGATTTAAATCAAGAGAGTTTCCAGGTTAGTATTTTGATTTACTTACTGGAAAGGCTTGCCAGTGTGTTTATGGAGCGTTACTATTAGTCAATGCGTTTCGTCCAATGTGGAATTTTCCAAGTCAAAAACGAAATGAATTCATTAAAACAAAGTAACTATTAACAACAAAACAAAATGTCCTTAGCAACTAGAAGAAAACGCTATTGTATTCATATTGTGAACTGATAATTACGTCAAGTACTATCACGTGTGTCAATATTATTTTTATGGTTGTGTTGACGGATTCAACCATTTTCTTTTGATTTCTCGATACAGAGGTGTACGTTTGTTTCGAAGAGTATTAATTCTGTTAAAAATGGGAAAATAGGGAAAAAGCCTGACATAGATTAATATTTTCCCTATATCACCTGTACTGTCTCCACCCTGTCTTATATGAAGAGGTACGTACTCTCGAATCCTAGTCTCAAACCGCTAGTTGGTTCGGCCCATTAGCCAGCCTCACAATAACCTTTAAATTGATAATTAACACAAATGCTTTGCAAGCAGGGCGAACTATCTTTAGTTAAAGATGGCAAGACCGGAATAATGTTCCCATATACTTTACAAAGCTCGATGGGCTAAACATTTACATATATACATAATCTTCCAAAACATTTATACACAATTCAGAAAAGGAAAACACTTGCCTTTCGTAGCTTTATCAAACTGCAATAACACTGTTTACTGTAATAGGATATTATCAAGACAGATGGCATGAAATTAGCCTTTAGCCTTCAGAACACAGAAAATCGACAAAATGGACAGAAAATTGAAAATACAAGTGCAGCAATCCCACTGGACACTTTGGCCAACATTGCCCCAAATTGGCCAAGCCGTAGTCCAATGTACTAATAAATGTCTGGAAGCTACAGCCCACCATTTTGAACATCTCTTTTGATTGTAGAGTCCATAGTTATTAATTTTGTGATGTCTGAATAAATTTAGTATAACAATATCTATATAAGTTTTATCTTTTCTGAAGTGTGTATATATAATCAAGACATCTTAAGCAAATCGTTAATAGACGAATGTGCAATTAGAATGAAGACATTGGAAGGAACCGGGGGCACAATCCTAATCAGGAAATAAGGGATAAACCTCCACTCCTGTTCAAAAGAACGAGCAGGAGTGTGAGCCGGATGGCTGGGGAGGATATCTACTGCTACTGCGAAAAAATAAATAGTAAATAAAATTTCAGACATTTGAAGTATTGAGTTAAAGTGAACCGGAAACCCGTTCCTCTCTCTCTCTCTCTCTCTCTCTCTCTCTCTCTCTATATATATATATATATATATATATATATATATATATATATATACAAATATACACACACACACACACATATATATATATATATATATATATATATACACACACACAAATATATATATACACACACACACACACACACATATATATATATATATACACAAATACACACACACAATATACACAAATACACAGACACACACATATATATATTAGGTTGGTGCAAAAATAATGACGGTTTTTGACGTAATTTTAACGTCAAAAATTATTTTTGCACCAACCTAATATATATATATATATATATATATATATATATATATATATATATATATATATATATATATGCAAATATATGAGAAGGCTTATGTAGCGTGTTAGAATCATATTTGTAAATAAATAATTATATATATATATATATATATATATATATATATATATATATTTAAGACAATTATATATATATATATATATATATATATATATATATATATATATATATATATAATTGTCTTAAATAGGACGGGTGCCAGCATCTTAATACTAAAAAATGAAATTTCTAAAGAATCTTTCGCGTAACCCTTCGTCAGAGAAAAATCGTTGGCGAAAATTAATTTATAACAGAAAGACTGAAAATAATTTAAGAAAATGAAATGTGTGAATGGTTCAAGATTAAAATATAAAATCCTAACAATTAAATCGGTTTCATTATTCCTGTTATGAATAGAATTATATTTTCCGCTAACGATTAAAAAAAAATTTCTTAAAGTACGATCACCCGAGTAATATCATTTTTACTGGGATTTATCCCAGTGCGTCAATCACTACTGGGGTGAACTTTGATATTCTCTTCCCATATTACAAACAATATTGCCATCACAACTGTGATTTCTCATTTCAAGCCAAGACCATCTCATATCCACCCCATTATATATATATATATATATATATATATATATATATATATATATATATATTAATTGATTTAAAATATGGTTTTTCTGCTACACAGTTCCAACCATGTTTCAAAAATGGAAGGTCCGAATTTAATTTTGTAATTAAATTAAAGACATTAGTTCCATTTCATCCTCAAGCGAATTTTGGAGTAACTTTTAAAATTACTGGGTTTTAAAGACACAGCTAAAATCATAATTCACGTTTCCAAGATTACAGATAAATTCACTTCCACAAGACAAGGGGTGTTTGAGTGTTCTTTATGTCTGTATTTTGATGTATCCGTTATTAGCTACATTTTGGTAATAAAAATATCTATAAGAACACCGGATTATATATCTTACTATTCTTTCTTTCTTTTTATATATATATATATATATATATATATATATATATATATATATATGATAAAACTGACTCTGTTTTTACGTGGTCTATGGGGAAATTTTGTCCGAGCCCCAATTTAAACATATACTAAAATATTGTGTCAACTCAAAATGCAGATTCTGTGATAAATATCCAGAAACGATTGATCATCTTGTATCAGGTTCCACGATATTGGCACCCACTGAATATAAAACCCGACATGACAGAGTGGGCCAATATCTGCACTGGAAAATCTGCAACTTGTACGGGAAGGAAACTGAAAGAGACTGGTATGAACACCACCCAGACCCGGTTACGGAGATAGGACCTGTTACAATTCTATGGGACTACACAATTCACACTGACAGAACAAACAAGGCCAACCGCCCAGACATTGTTATTAAAGACCACAAAAAAAAGTGCCTCCTTATTGATATGGCAGTCCCTGCTGACTGCAATGTATCTTTGAAGATATTCAAAAAGCTGTCAAAATACAAGGACCTTGAAATAGAAATCTCGAAAATGTGGTATATGGGAACATCAACAATCCCTGTTGTAGTTGGAGCCCTAGGACTGGTTGGAAAAGATTCCAGTAGAATAATTGAAGGGATTCTTGGAAGTCCATGCCTCAAGGAGATACCAAAAATTGTTCTCACAAGTACAGCCCACACTTTACGAAGGGCTTTATCTATGTAATTTTTTTTTTTTTTTTTTTGTCAGTGGAAAGTGTCATGATGCCATTTCTAACCTTAGGTCCCTGGGCGGGACCCGGAAAGAAATGTGTAAACGCCAGAAATCAAAGAAAATAAAAATAAAAATGATAATAATAATAATAATAATAATTACAATACACGCACACGGAACAATCAAAGCTAATGCCCCTGACATTTTGATTAGAGACTATAAGGAAAAACGTGTCTCCTTATTGACATGACAATCTCTGTAGACTTCAGTGTATCTTTATAGACGTTCAAAAAGCTATCAAAATACAAGGACCTTGAAATCGAAATCTGAGACATGTGGAATATGAGGACATTAACAATTTCAGTTGTAGTTGGAGCCCTCGGATTTATTGGAAATGATTCCAGTAGATTCGTTGAAAAAATCCCTGGTAGCCCATGCCTTAAAGAAATACTCACAAGTATAGCCCACGCCTTACGAAGGGCTTTATCTGTTTAAAATATATGCGACTTTTTTTCAAATCTGCTCAGTGGAAAAGAACATGACGCAATTTCTGGCCTTAGGTCGGGACCCCTAAAGAAACGAGTATACACCAGAAACCATAATAATAATAATAATAATAATAATAATAATAATAATAATAATAATGACCGTTTGATTGACAGACGGTTGGAGAGCAATTGCGCTGATATCAACCTTGTGCACACGAGCACTATTGCAATATATTCATTATACTGGGCTGTTACGTTGTCCACTTATTTACTACTACTACTACTACTACTACTACTAGTAGTACTACTATTCCTACTATTACTCCTCCTCCTCCTCCTCCTCCTCCTCCTACTACTACTACTACTAGTAGTACTACTATTCCTACTACTACTACTCCTACTACTAATACTACTACTACTAGTAGTACTACTATTCCTACTACTACTACTACTACTACTATTCCTACTACTACTACTACTACTACTACTGCTCATCATTTATTCAGTTAACGCCTTTTGCGTTGCCGCTCTTGTAATCACTCCCCTCCATCTCACACTTGGGGTTCATGGTGACATTCAAGGCAGAATAGAGCAATAGCTTGCCGGTTTTGCAGCGGAAATGTTGAGGCTACCTCGTCACTCCTCTGGGACGTTAAAGTTGCAAGACCTAAAATGTAGCAGGTGGTCTGGATACAGAATCTTCTTTATCCTAGACTGGTTACTAACCAAGACTATAGCTGGAGGGGATGAGATGATTCATACCTTTTCCAAAGATATTGGCATGGAAGTGAATGCAATGAACTCGACTGGAATTCGAACTCGGCGCTCTGATTTTTAATTAATCGGTATTAATTGCTACTATTACTACCATTATGATAATATTAGTAATTTATAATTATTATTATTACTAAAATATAATTAATACTATTAAATATGATAAAATATTATTAATAATATCACAATTTATGATAATAGTAATATATTATTATTTATACTAATATGTAATCGATAATACAACTAGTACTATTGATATTATGTTGATATTATTATTATTACTATTAAAATTATTATTATTATTAAAATTAGTGTGTAATAACACACCAACTAATCATTATGGCAGTAAGATATTTAAAATAATATTAGGTTGGTGCAAAAATAATGTCGTTTTTTGACGATTTTTTTGATTATCGTTCACCCATTTATCCAACTTTTTTGACTTCCCTATTTGCTTTAAATGCCGAACGACTGTTGAGTGGTTGACCTCGAGTTCAACAGCAACTTCTCGTGTGGTTTTGCGAGGATCGGCTTCAATTAAGGCTTTCAAATGTTCGTTATCAACCGCAGTCTGCCGGCCGCGACCGTCTTCATCTTCGAGGCTCTCGTCACCATTGCGAAATTTCTTGAACCACCGTTGTGCCACACGTTCGTTAGTGGTGCCTGGGCCAAACGCATCATTGATATCACGAGCTGTCTCGGCAGATTTTCGGCCTAGTTTGAACTGGAACAAGAAAATCGTGCGGATTTGAATTTTGTCCATGCTATCGAAAAGCCTGCAAAAAAATGAATGAAGAAATTGAGAACGGTAACGAATAACATGATTCGATAGAGCGAAAAACGCGCTTCAAAATGATACATAACATGGCTATATATATCAATGAATCAATTCAGAAATCATATATAAAAGTAACATATGTGAGAAAACGACATTATTTTTGCGCCAACCTAATATAATGAATACTAATAAAACAACTACTAGTACTAGTAATATATTATTATTATTATTATTATTTCTATTATTATTATTATTATTTGTAGTAGTAGTAGTACTATTACTACTACTATCATTTTTTGTTATTACCCTTCGTTTTTTTTTTCTTGTTTTCGTTCCCGATTTTTTAAAAATAAAGATCTTTTCTTCATGAAAAAAAAAAAAAAAATATTGCTATTATTCTGTGTTTCTTCCTAGCGTCTTTTTAAGAACCCCCCGCAACTCATTTTGCCTCCGCCTCCGTCACGTGTACACTGGTGTTCTAGAAAGAGCGACAGCAATAATAAAAATTATTAATATTTCACTGACTGCATTTCATTTCAAATCTGTGTTATTGTTAGCGCTTACGATTTCCTTTCTAGTCATTTTGAACCGAAAGAACAAAAGAGAAGAACCCCGACATATGAAACCCCGCCGCACTAACATAGGGGAGAGAGAGAGAGAGAGACAGAGAGAGAGAGAGACAGTTTGAAAGACAAAAAAGATGGCGGTTGAATTGTAGACAATGAAACTGGCGTACCTTTAAATATTAGAGGAAAAAAAAACACATCTCAACCACCCTTAATAAAGTCAGCGATGAATAACAATGCATAAAATATAAGACAATAGAATACACAATAACCTATTCATACCGTAGCACCAAGACTACAAGGGAAACAAAAAAAAATGATTAAACAAAACGATAGAGGGATTTTGAGAAAGCTCACATTATGACTAAACATATATCACGAACCAGAAGTAAAATGAAACCCTTACCCCCTATCGGCAAAAGACTCACAAAGACAATCCCTCTGCCAAACATTGCTATCTCTTTTCAAGATCAGAAATAGAATCATTTTGAGACAATTTATTTATTTAAACAGTGTCTGAAAAATTTGGTGATGATTTATATCATTACATTTTTAAGTAAACAAACACTTTTTAATAGAGGACAGAAAGTGTAACATTGAAATCCGAAGGTGCGTTGCAGTAACCTTAAGATGCCTTCGAAAAGCTAAGCAAACTAATAAGAAAAAAAAATTGGTTGGAAACAAAGAAAGAACTACTGAACAGTTACGTATTTATTTTAAGCTATTATTAGGTGAAGCATTGTCAGCCATTACTATCAATTTTTGACTAAGATTTACTTTCATCTTCATTTTTAATTACATAAAGCATTGTCAGCCATTATTATTAATTTTTGACGAGGATTTACTTTCATCTTTATTTTCTATTTGATGAAGCATTGTCAGCCATTATTATCAATTTTTGACTAGGACTTACTTTCATCTTTATTTTCTATTTGATGAAGCATTGTCAGCCATTATTATTAATTTTTGACTAGGATTTATCAGTCTTGGCAGAGAATGGTGGACAATTTCGCCAGAGATAAATTCTTTAATAAACAGAAAGGTGATTCTTCAGGAGGATACAGAAAATACCATGGAGCAAACATTTGGGCAACGTATATGTTTCAGGGAAAATGGAAACACAATGGACTCTTATACATAATATCAGAAAGTGAGAGTGGACATTTCTAAGGCAAATAATAAGGAAAATAGGCTTGGAATATTTGATACCAGGATAAATTGAAAGCAAGTTGGACAGAGGAAAACAACGCCTAAACTACTTAGCGAGCTTGAGCAAACGGATGGCAGAATATGTGTTAGGCAACATAACAAGAAGAGAGAATTTCTTGAGCTACAAAGGAAAGAAAGCTGTAGAGAACCATGATCGTCAAAGCCAGAAAATTTTTTTAGATTGTCACAACTTTTGGGAGATAATAATTATTTATTGATACAAGTCATAAGTAACTGATAGATAGATAGATAGATAGATACATAGATAGATAGATAGATATGAACAGATTGAGGTAGATACATAAATAGATAGATAGATAGATAGATAGATAGATAGATAGATAATAAGGAGTATTAGATAGATAGATAATATATATATATATATATATATATATATATATATATATAGATAGATAGATAGATAGATAGATATGAACAGATTGAGGTAGACAGATAGATAGATAGATAGATAGATAGATAGATAGATAGATAATGAAGAGAATAAGATAGATATGAACAGAATTAGATAGATAATTAAAAGTATTAGATAGATAGATATATAGGTAGGTACATATGAACAGATTGAGGTAGATACATAAATAGATAGATATATAGATAGATAGATAAGTAACAGATAGATAGATATGAACATCGATAGATAGATTAGATAGATAGATAGATAAGCAACATAGATAGATAGATAGATATGAATCGACTGAGATAGATATGAATTGATGGCATATATATATATATATATATATATATATATATATATATATATAGAGAGAGAGAGAGAGAGAGAGAGATAGATAGATAGATAGATAGATAGATAGATAGATATGAACAAATTGAGATAGATAATCAACAGAGATAATAATTATTTATTGATATAAGTCATAATTAATTGATACGATAGATAGATTGGTTCGTTTTTTACAACTTATCAACCCTTTATAGGTTATTTAAAGCCAGAACATGTTTTTTTTCAGATTTTAAGTATGTTTTTTCGAGATAATAATCATATACTGATACTAGTCTTATGCAGTTATGAGTTAATTAATAATTAACTCAACTGCTTGAAACAGAAGAAGAGGATCCTTATATTTCCCGAGGGTATTTGCGCCTAAGTTAATATTTGTTTGCTTGGTAGGCGGAATTTCTACCTCTTATTGGTCATTTAATTTTCTTTGGAGCTTTGTAATTAAAAAAATAATTCTATTTCTCGTTACATTTTTTCTACAAAAACATATTGCTGCTATTTGTAATATAAAAATGTATTTTTTATACTTGTCTAGTGTTTTGACCCCAGTTTGGGTGTTCACTATTTTCCCAGAGCTGGGACCCTAACAGGTGCTACCACTCCGTGTCACGACGGACATGGGAACAACAGCAATTAAGAGGTGGTTCCTCGCTCCTCAAAACCTCCCGATCAGACGCTTTGCTGCCGGATGTAGTTTATCGTCATACCCAGTACAAATAATTGAATATAACGAACCAGACTGGAATTGGAACTCGGTTCTCCGTTTTTCAACTCCGATCCTTTATACATTACACCATTCGCATATACGAGCTTACCGAGCCTGGTATTAAGTTGGTGCAAAAATAATGACGTATAACGTCAAAAACGACATTATTACGTCATTATTTTTGCACTCACATAATATTACCAAGCGGTTACCCATCGAAGTACTGACCGTTGCTTAACTTTGATGATCATACGCGAACCTCTTTAAAGAAGATTCACGTTGAATGATTGCTTAATTTTTTTTTATGTTTGCGACAAGGTTAAGAAATTCGCTGTCTGAGGAGAATTTGCAATCATATTTGTTGCTATCCATTAAAAAGGAATTGTTAGATGAATTGGATACAGAAACAATTATTTGCAGATTCACGTAATCATTCAATGAACACAATCGATTGCTCTTTACATAATTGACTGCATGTATTGCTTTGTTCTGAGTTTAAACTGTCTGTGAGTTGTGCAGTAAACTATTTAAAAATATCAACCAATAACTTAAAACTAAAAGAATAAATAAAAAAATTCAATTAAAATATTTTGTATTTACATTTGGTATCTTCTGCCAGTAATGTGTACAGTTCATTTTCTCAGTAATTCAGTATTACTCAACCTTTTTAAACAACGGCACACTTTAGAGCAAATAAAAATATCACGGTACACTTAGTAAAACTTTTAAAGGCTATAAAACCATAGATATTTTATAAAAAACACCCACATAAATATGAACTTACTTTGTTTCAATATTTCTATTCAACTAATTTTGCAGTTTATTTCGGGTGAAACTTATGTCTGGTGTTTTGTCGTGATTTCTTCAATGTTTGGTTGAATGTGCGAAAAGCAGACCCTCATTTCTTTTCCAGTTGATCATAGTTTTTCTCTCTTCTCCATTTTGATGTTATTTAGGGCTGAGAAGCCTAATTCACATAAATAAGAAGTAGAAAATTACAATAAAACTGATAAAGCCTTTTTTTTAGTTAATGTTGGATATTCTTTTTGTATTGAAAACCAAAATGTATCATTGGGTACCATCGAAGGTTTCATTTTGAGCCTTCGAGAACGAGAAATGGTGGCCAATTCTTCTTCTTCACATTACTGAAGTCGAATATTAGAATAAACATTTATAAAGAGATTTCGAATTCAATCATACTTTTCTTAAAATGAAATCTGTAAAGCAGTGTTCCTCGACCTTTTTAAACAACAGCACACCTAAGAGCAAATGAAAATATCATGGCACGTTTTTTTCAGTTGGGTGTAGTCTTTCTCGTTTCTTACTTTTGATGTTATTTGGCGTTGAGAAGACAAATTCACATAAATAAGAAGTAGAAAATTGCAATAAAACTGATAAAGCCTTTTTAGCTAATAGGGGATAAAATGTTTCATACTTATTCATTTATTCAAACACTAATGTTTTACTGGGCCGTCAATTTGCCCAATTATTTACTACACTTACTAATTCTATTGCTCATTATCATTTACTTAGTTTACCCACTTTGCACCGCTGGCGTCACCACACTCCTCTCCATCTCAGAAGTGTGGTTCATGCTGACATTCAAGGGACAATAGTCCAATATCTTTCTCCGTCTCTCATCTCAGAAGTTAACGGGTCAAGATCTACAATGCAGCAGGAAGTTTAATTTTGACATTTTCCTTCTCTAAGAGTCAGACGATCGTGGTACTTTACCAATATCTGGGGGATGGCACCATTCATTTTACAACGCTATTTATTAGCACATGAATGAAATGTAATGAGCAAAACTGTAATTCGAACTCGTCTCTCTGAGACCGAGCCGGTATCTATTGCTCTGTACCAGCTCCTCCTCCTACTAATAATGATATTAGTAATTTATTAATCTTACTATTACTAACATAATTAATACTATTAAATGCAAAAAATATCTTATTTATAATAGTACTATAATAAAATGAATACTACTGCAACTTATAATAATAGTAATATATTTATTCTGTGAGGATACTCCGGGAAGTTCTGAGGGGGCCTCAAACGCACACCTGACTTCAAGTGTAATTCCTATATACGACACATCGCTAACGATGTAGGTAAAATTATAAGCTCCCTGTACCGCTCCAGTAAGTACCTGACTCCTCACACTATTGTCTAAATAATAGCCAGATCAGGCCGAAAATGGAATACTGTTGCCATATTTGAGCAGGAGCTGCCCAGTCCTCACCTTCCTGTCTTGATAGAGTTCAAAAGCATCTCTGAGTCCTTGTTGAAGAATTATTTTCCACCCTCCAAACTATCTCTCTCTCTCTCGGCAGGTGGCGAGCCTCTCAATGCTCTATCGCAACTTCCATGGAAAGTGCTCAGATGAAATACATTTCTTCGCTCTGCCAGGTCTATGCTTAGCGGCTAGGACCCGCCATGCTACGTAGTAGCAAACCACCACCATTTCCTATGGATTCCATCGGTGAGAAGTAAGTTCTACTTGAACAGATTCTTCCCACGAACCACTGCCCAGTGGAACCGACTCCCAAGAGGATGCTCCCAGATCACTACAATCTTAAATTGTTCTAATCTAGGGTTAACCGTTACCCCCCCCCCCTCCTATACATATAAACTACCCCTTAACGTAACACTCTACCACGAGTGGCCCCCGAGCCTTGTACAGGGCAAATCTTACTGTAAAAAATATAAATAAACTAATATATATATATATTTCCAGTCTTGACGGAATTCAAAAACGCCTTCGCGTCCATGTGGGTGATGGACTATTTTCCACACTCCATTCTCGCTGCTCTATCACTAATTCCACGGAAAGTGCTCGGACGAACTATATTCCTTAGTACCCCCACTTCTAACCTGTGAAGAAAAGGAAAGAGGAGAAGAGAAGGGGTTACTTACGGACGGGTTGCTTCAGCCTCGGGGGAATTGTGTCCAGCTAAACTGGAACCGAATGACCAACTGATATTTATGGTCTTGGTCGGAGGAGGATTGTGGGAAGAGATTAGCCTCCTTATAAAAATCGTCCTCCGTACTCTCACGAGACCTATTTTCTCTATCAGCCGACGCGAGAATGGTAAATTTGTCGTGCTGAAGGATTATTACTTCTTTTTCTTCTCTGTTACTAGACCTAGTTGGAGCGGGTCGCAAGAGGAGGACTCCTCCTTTTGCAACCCTTACCAGACTGTCGCTGCTCTCTTCTGGATTTTCCCCACTTTTACTGCGTCGAATGTTCGTTTTTTTTCGACACTATCTTTTGTTATTTTTCAATAAACTTTTTTCCTCAACAAAGAACCGTTCGTACCATTTTCACTCTGCCAGGGAAGGGGATATTTTTAGTAAAATATCCTTAGAAAGACTAGCATAAAACCATAACCTAAAGGGAGCGATATGCAGTGAATTCAGCTAAATTTCGAAGTCAAGCTGTAAGCATTTTAATCGGGTCACAAGCCACTCGAGGAAAAACAGTGACCGACGACGCCTCAATCTACGTCAGTCGAACATCATAAGCGTTTTTGTTTTTTTTATTGCTTTTTAAACATTCATCCTTTTGTCTTTTATGGCTTCAGCCTCATGCCCTTACCACCGAGTAATTCTTTCCAAGGAAACTCTTTGCACTTTTACTGCGTCGAATGTTTTTTTTTTCGACAAACCTTCAGTTAGGAACCGCCACGTCACTTATATAGTAGCAAATCACTCACTTTCCCTCCGCATTTCTTCGGTGAGAATTAAGTTCCACTCAAACAGCTTCTTTCCGTGAACTGCTGCCCGTTGGAACCGACTCCCAAGATGATGCTTCCCAGATCACTACAATCTTAAATTGTTCAAGTCTAGGGTTAACTATTATCTACCCGCTTCTATTCGTATAAACTGCCTTTTAACGTAACACTCTAGTGGCCCCCGAGCCTTGTACAGGGCGAACCTTACTGTAAAAAATATAAATAAGCTAAAATATATATTTTTCCAGTCTTGACGGAATTCAAAAACGCCTTCGCGTCCTTGTGGGTGATGGACTATTTTCCACACTCCATCCTCTGTCTCTCTTACAGGAGTGATGTAGCGAGCCTCTCGCTGCTCTATCACTACGTCCACGGAAAGTGCTCGGACGAACTATATTCCTTGGTCCCACCAGTTCTAACCTTCACGGTGAGGAACCGCTATGACACGCAAATTGTAGCAAACCGCCCATATTCCTTTCATATTTCATCGGTGAGAAGTAAGTTCCACTCGAACAGCTTCTTCCCGCGAACCACTACCCTGTGGAACAAACTCTTAAGAGGATGTTTCCCTGATCACAAAAATATTGACCTGTTCAGGTCTAGTGTAAACCGTTATCTTTCCCACCTACTCGCAAAAAATTGACTCTTAACGTAATCCACGTCGAGTGGCCCCAGGGGCTTGCACAGGGTGAATCGTAAAAAAATGTCTGGTTGCCACTTTATGCATAAATTTAATGAGCAGACATTATAGAAAAAGAGATCTAGGCAAAGTTGTTCGTTATAAATTTGGTCTACAGCTGAGAGATCCATTTAGGGTGTCTTTTCTTGATGTCGCCTGTAGCGAGGCGGCGAACGACCCGACATTGAATCTAATTAAAATCTTAATTAGCAGAACAAATGAAACCGTTTCTCATTTACTGTACCTTCTAATGATGGATGTTTCTCCATCGTGAAAGCGCCGACAGCTGTAGCTTACAAAAACAGCCGTTCTAATGGAAGGACAATTCCAAATTCCGAACAGTTTGACGTGGAGACATCGATATATATATATATATATATATATATATATATATATATATATATATATATATATATATATATATATATCTGTGTGTGTGTGTATGTATAAATGTATAAAAAAATCCTTGTAACACCTCTGATGAACTGATTATGCCAGTATTCGCCAACTTAAACAAGGAGACTGTCCAGAATAGAAGCAGGAGATTCCGAAGTCGTCTGGAGGCCGTGGTTAAAGCCGATGGGGATTTTATTGAATTAATTTACTCTTTACGATTTCAAGATATTTTTGTGTAATTTTGGTAAATATATCTCTTAAAATGAGTTGTCACTGTTATTTTCATTTTCCGTCATTTAGACGACAATTCATCCATTGCACCCCGTGTGTGTGCATATATATATATATATATATATATATATATATGAATGCGTGTGTGTGTTCCCACCTATAATAAGCAGTAGTAGTAAGAGTAACTAGGGAGTCGCTCAGTGGGTCAGTCAGGCTGAGCGGCTGATCGGTTGAACTCTCGGCCTTCGGGCGGGGAGGAACCCGAAGGGCGGAGTCTCTTTCGGGGAGGTAAACCGGAGTCTCTTTCGGGGAGGTAAACCGACCCTGAACCCGTTTATACGTGTTCAAAGGGCATATTTTTGGCTGCGCCCACGGGTTCGAGGTGACCAGCCTTGTGCCACATGATGCCCACGTGGTGGGGTGACTAAATACCGTCGCTCAGTGGGTCGGTGAGTCAGTCGATGCTGGACGACCGTTAGTCGGATACTAAAGTATCAGCGACCACAACTAGATTTCTCTGCGTCATTACCTATTATATCAAGTTCCTAACGTTTTGTACGTCGAACCTAATTTAGGACCGACTTAGGACAAATACAAGCCTCCACTGTGAAACCACACCACAAGAGTGTGTATGTGTGTATGTGTGTGTGCGTATAAGATATCGCATTGATTGCTGGTGCTGATAAAAGTAGATTCAGTTGTGGTAGAAGTGAGGAATAACATGTATATTTATTGATATATATATATATATATATATATGTATGCACACACACACACACACACACACACATATATATATATATATATATATATTTATATTTATATATATATATGTAAACTTTTAACAACATACACTTCTGCCCGATGAGCTGGTAATCCAGCGAAACATTAGTCGCACACCAAACCATACGTACTCGTATATGTACTAATTAATGTCTAACCTCATCGAGCACTATTATGCTTATACCTCATGTATAAATTTGACGATTATTTATTTGCTCGCCTGCGTAGGCACACCAGCACACGCATGTACCCTTGCTTATATCTAACCATTTGATTTATCTATCTTACAATTACATATATATATATATATATATATATATATATATATATATATATACATATATATATATATATACATATATATATATATATATATATATATATATATATATATATATATACACACACACATATATATATATATATATATATATATATATATATATATATATATATATATATATATATATCAAACTAATGGTAATACTTGGTTGGTAAAAAACCTCGTATAGCACGACTTCCTCGGGTACCAAAAGAAATTGGTACCCGAGGAAAGAATTGGTAAGTAAAGAAAGAACTAAACCATCCGAAGAGGGCGAAACAAATCGTCCCCTGCCTTAAGTTTTTAGTCCCCAAAAACCCCAAGCGAGTCATACACCTAAAACGTAGCGTGTTCAATACGCTAAGTAGAGCAGGGATAAATAAAATATACCCTAAAGAGCCAGGAAAAACCTACCTAGGTATCCCTTAAACCGATCTTTACACTGAAGATCCGATTAGGTGCAACGTAAGTAGGTTGTTCCTGGCTCTTTAAGATTTATTATATATATATATATATATATATATATATATATATATACATATATATATATATATATATATATATTTTACATACGGACAATACAACTTACGACAAAGATGCATTTTGTTTATTTCTCGTCCTTATGTGAAAATTATAATAAATATTTATTGCTCTACACTTGGTATTGAGCCCGTTTTTATATTAATGCTATGAACGCTAGAATTTATATTATTTTCGTTCTCATTAAATTCTTATATATATATATATATATATATATATATATATATATATATATATATATATATTGTCATCCACAGACAGTCTGTTTCGCTGTATCGCTGCTCACCAGTGTGGCTAGACGTCCAGTTGCCTCTAGCTAGGATCAAAATCTGGCTGAATTACCGTCAGTTGGGGATTTTACCACTAAGCCGTTGGCGCACGGCAGGGATGAAGGTGAATTTAAGCGTATTTATTTTTAGATAAACACACAGTCAGTGAGAGAACTCGATTCGATTTACCGAAGAGTCATGCATTATTAGCCGTAATAGTCACTGTTAACAAACACACACTTCCTCACCAGAGAGCTCAACCGAAATAATTTTTTCAGGAGCATATTTATTGTCACCCACAGATAGACTGATTCGCTGTATCACGGCTCATCAGTGTGGCTAGACGTCCGGTTGGCCCTAGCTAGGATCGAATGTAAAAGAACGATTAAAGTAAGATTTCAGAGTTCAGAACATTAATTTAAAACAGGGCTCAATACAAAAGTAGAGCAATAAATATTTATTTATTATGCAGTGTTATATTAGAACATGCACATACCCACTACAAAACTGTACATCTTGTTTCAAAGTTACAAAATTAACGTTGAAAAAAGATCTGTCTATATTTCTGAAATGAAGTAAAATAAATACAATATGGCAGCCAGTAATAAGGAGTAACTGTCTGACGATTTTTTTTTCTTGATGTCCCGACTACGTGAATTTAAGCAACTGGATTGGCATTTAGGTCCCACCCATTTACGGTTGAAATAACTAAATGCAACCGCCACTTCTACCCCAAAAGTTTCTTTTCTCGTACTTCCCGCCGGTGGAATTCCCTTCCGTCTACTTGGACCCTGATAACTACAATCTTCAAAAATCTAAATACAACGTCAATCGGCATCTTCTGTCTTCTTTAAGCAATGTTCACTTTTGACCTTTCCTTCCTATGCTCATTCCAATCCTTCCTTTGCTCAATCTTCTCATTCATTTTTGCTCTCTATGACTCCACCCCCTGCCTATTAGAGGCATTACAGGAACGATTTTAAAAAAGTATAAGGAGAGATTACCTCTGTAAACGCCACCAAATTCAATAAATTCATTTGTTTAAACACAGTCCGTGTGGGTGTGTCTCTGTGTGCGAGTGTGTGTGTCTAAAAGCAAGTTTTTTTAACATTAAACGACACGGTGTGTCTGGGTAATATTTTTTTTTTGCATTATTTTCCACTCGATATTAATCCCGAGAGCCACTTAATCTAGAAAACTACTTAATGAAGCTTTATGTATGCAATAGATATAGTTAGGAAGAGCAGATTATGACGAGAGATAACGGTTGGTTTTAATCTCAAGGAGATGAAAATTGTAGTGTTCGTGGAAGGATCCCCTTGGGAGTCTGTTCCACAAAGCAACAGCCCTTGGGAAGAACCTATCCGAATAAATCTTCTTACCAATGGAATACCAAGGTGTGTATATAGCATGGCGTGTCTTAGCTGTAAAGTAAATTGTATTGTAGCTCAGCTGGATCAAATAACTACTAAAGTCTTTGGCAATTTCAACCATGGAAAGATTAACAATCAAACAACGTGCTAAAGTTATCGAAGCCTATTATGAAAATGGATGTTCAAAAAGAAATACAATGAAAAGTTGCAACTTCGACTTATCTCTCGAAACAGCGAAGTCAATTGGCCACAACGATCGTTCGACTTGACGCCATTGGATTTCTTCTTCTGGGGGCCATCTCAAAAGTAAGGTCTATGCCAACATGCCAACAACAATTCAACAGCTGAAGGATGAGATAATAAGACATATTGGTGAAATCGAGGAGCAACTATGCAGAGACATCATCAAAAATTTTGACCATCGAGTGGGAGTGTGCCGCCGAAGCCTTGACGGACATTTGGGCGATATTATTTTTCACACATAATTGCCATGACTTAAATAACATGATCCAATAGAGAAATAAATACATTTTCATCAATAACTCTGATTTATTTACTGTAGATTTCATCCGTCTTAATGAAACACTCTTTATATGCGTGCATATGTATGTGTGTGTGGAAAGAGAGAGAGGGAGGGAAGGATAACGTAAGCGAGAGAGACAAAAAGAGTAAGCTAGAAAGAGGGAGGGAGAGATAGAGAGAGAGAAAAGAAAATATTACGTATTTAATTTTTTAAATAATTTATTCTAGCCTACCACCTCTTTCCTCCCAGGCGAAAAGACTGGATACTCTTGCTGCTCTATCGCTATTTCCATGGAAAGTGTTCAGACAAACTACATTCCTTAGTTCCACCAGTTCTAACCTTCACGTCTGAGACTCGCCATGCCACGAACACTGCAGCGAACCACCTTCACTCTCTTCGTATTTTTATTGGTGAGATGTAAGTTCCACTCGAACAGCTCCTTCCCAAGTTCCACTGCTTTTTGGAACCGACTCCCAGGACGATGCTTCCGCGATTACTTAACCTGTTCAAATCTAGACTTAACCGTTATCTTTCCCACCTCTTATCTTATAACCCTCTACCTCGAGTGACTCTTGGGACTTGTACAGGGTGTATATCATTATAAAACATGTATAAATATATATTTCAATAATTCAGATTCAACGCGTCTATCGCGTAACCAGTATGATTTATATATTTTTCTCTAATGTTTAACTGAAATGTGTCTCATTGATTATTATTTTTAAAATTGGCCTCGCGCAAAAAAATGGGATTAAAATAAAGAAAAGGGCTGAAAATTAATTTGGGCTGATGAATGTCAGAGGGTAGCTACTTTGCTTTTAATGGCTTCTGATTTTTTAAAATCAGTTCACCCCAAGGAAGGCAATAATGCCACTAAGATACAATACTGGGAGTGAAAACAAAAGGGCTGAAAATCTTTAGAAGGAACCGGAAACCCAATCATAAACAGGAATCAAGGGATAAAACTCTACTCCTGTATACAATATCACAGAGAAAAGTTTCGGGGTGTGAAGAGAAGTAAGATTCTTGTTGAAGATTAAAATGTCTATATTGTTTAATCTCGATGATTTAACTTTTCAAGCGTTTTGACTTTAAAAGAAAATTCGATGCATTTTGAAAACATTTATTTCTTGACTGTTAAGTATGATGGAGAGTAATGTCACTCGCGATTGGATGCAACTTCTTTGTTTAATGTAGGGCCTGGATGTCATGAAAAACGCAAAGCGACGCACGTTTACGCATTCCGTTCGGCGTAACGCAAACGAGAAAAAGACAACGAAACGTCGAAGACTGATTGTTTCTTATTTATTGAGCTTGTTAAATAGTTGTTTTTTTAACGCAAGAATCGTTACAGTGGCAACAAAATCCAAAAAGAAAGATCAGCAGGAAAGATTTCGAATTTTCTATAAGGAAATAAATATGAAAAAAAAAAAAAGAAAAAAAAAAGAACAAAAACGAAAGAAGATGTTTTTCAGTGAAGGGTTAATTCATTTAGGGATTGTTAAGGATTTTTGCTGTTATTTATTTAGAAATTTGACAAAAGTGTATTTTCATTCCCACTTTTATTTAAAAATTTATTTATTTATTTTAATTTTTTTCATTTGATTTTTTTTGTCATTTTTAGTTCCTCATTACTTCTGTTGGGTTCCGCATTTTTAGTCCAAATAAAACGTCAATTGTTTGTTCTTTTCCTTTCTATCTTAATTATTCCACTTTGTTCATATCGACTTAAAAATCTATCTATCTATCTATCTATCTATCTATCTATCTATGAGTTAATGATATATTTTTTATATATCAAGAATAGTATTGGTACGATGACTAATTAATCCGATGAAGTCCCGAAGGACGAAACTCATCACAAATAAAATTTTCCACTTTGTCGTAAGATTTCCCCTATCTATCTATCTATCTATCTATCTATCTATCTATCTATCTATCTCATTCTGGTCATATCTATCTATCTATCTATCTATCTATCTATCTATCTATCTATCTATCTATCTCATTCTGGTCATGTCTATCTATCTATCTATCTATCTATCTATCTCATTCTGGTTACATCTATCTATCTATCTATCTATCTATCTATCTATCTATCTATCTATCTCATTCTGGTCATGTCTATCTATCTATCTATCTATCTATCTATCTATCTATCTATCTCATTCTGGTCATGTCTATCTATCTATCTATCTATCTATCTATCTATGTTCCCATATCCAAGTCGCTTGTTCCTAATTTTCTTATCCATATTTTTATTTGTTTTTTTTTTTCTCAATGCCAGTAGAAAAATGCAATCGGATTAAGACCCGTTATTTTCACTCATGCCATTTGCATGTAAACTAGTATTAGTTACTCTTTCTATGTGATCTTTTACCACCTCAGACACGATAGGTAAATGACTACCCCTTTTTTTCGTCTGTACGCATTTATTTTCCTTTCTTGAGATTCGTACCTATCACCTATAAACCAATTTTACCAGATCTTTAGAAAATGGAATGAAAAAAATAGCAGTTTATTTACCTCTAAAAAAATGACCTAAAATCTGTTGTTACATGGGGCAAGAAATGGTTTGTTAAGTTTAATACATCCAAAACGAAACTGCTATTTTTTTTAAATCGTCTGAGATAACACATTTTTGCCTTCCATTGATGCCGTCTCGTGTAAAGTTTCCCAATAACATGAAGTAAAAAAGATTATATTCAATCAATTGCTTGATCTTTTGATCGGAAAGGTGGTCCAATTTGCCGTACTAGAATTTTTTTCCCCAGAATCTGTTTGCTTTGAATATTGCTGTCACATCTGGCCTGGTATTTGTGCTATGTATTTAGAGATTCTTGATAAAATCCAAAGACTCTGTTATCTCAGCAGTCATGACCTGGCATCTCGGCTTCAATCATTTCCCTACTGCCGTAACTCTTGCCTGTCTCTCTTTCTATAAATAAGTTCATGTCAATTGTTCGGATGAGCTTTTCCGTATCGATGGTGGTTTACTTCCTAATCATTTGTTTTAAATAGTGTTGAATATCAACATCTTGATTATGTTAGTATTTTCTCTTTGAGTTTGATGTACTATTCAGTTTAGTTGTTACTGATGTTGGAATTCCTCAATTTTTGATATTGTGTACAGTTCTTTATGATTCTGTAATTCCAGTCCATGGGGTTCGAATAGGAATGGTACATCACTAAAAGACACAAATTTCCTTTGCTGGAAGCCGTTTTTAAACAGTAATCTGAGAAGGCATTTCAACTGACAATTTAGCGAATCACTTTCGCAGTATGCATGACATCTATATAGGAACCTTGATTTTGACATTTCTTGTCATATCTGCTGCTAGGAAAGTTGGTTCACTGTGTCGTGACAGACATTTTTTCTTGCCAGAATCTATTTTACACATTTATAACTCTACCATTCGTCCATTCCTTGAATATTGCTGCCACACATTATCCGGTGCTCTTGGTATATATTTAGATATTCTTGATAAAATGCCAAGTTGGAGTAATGGATAGCGGCTTGTATTGAGAGATACATGATCACCTATATCGCCTGTATGATGAATAGCATATAACTGACTGTTAAAATCCAAAGAAGAATCTGCAATGTTATTGGCCCTGACCTACCATCTCGGTTTTAGTCACTATCGGAGAGCCGAGTTCGAATTCCAGTTGAATCCATTACATTCACTTACGTGCTAATACCCTTGGCAAAGGTATGAATCCTCTTCTTCTCTCCCCAGCTATGGGTAAATAGCAGGGCAGACCGGGTTGTATAGCCTTGGATGACAACTGGTCTAGGAGAAGGACAATCTCTGAATTTTAAATTAGGAGGCACGGTGGAGTAATGGATAGCGGCTCGGATTGAAGAATCGAAAAGCCGAGTTCAAATTCCATTCGAATCCATTACATTCACTTATGCGAGAAAAGCATAGATTCTCTTCTTCTCCCCTTCAGCTATGGGTAAATAGTAGGATAGACCGGGTTCTATTTCCTTGGATGACAACCTAGTGCGGGAAAAAATCTGCCTCGTCAGTTATGTATTGAGAGATACATGATTACCTATATCGCCTGTATGATGAATAGCATATAACTGACTGTT
>OZ010602.1:88524397-88564397 GCA_963932145.1 Acanthosepion lycidas | reverse complement strand
ATATATTTGTAGGTCTGAGGAATTGGATCGTGACTACGATTTCAGTGTAATAAATTATAACCATAGAATATCAGTGTTTGAGTCTTTTATATCATCCTGGACATTGAGCTCTGGAATATTTATATATATTTTATATATTATATATGCGCAGTACTTATTGGAAAGAGTTCAATATTAGTGATAGAACTATCATATTTAGTTGGATTGATTTATGTCAATACAAATAAACATATATATATATATATATATATATATTTACGATCGTGTATGCATACATACACATATACATATATATATATATATATATATATATATATGCATACACGTTCGTACATACACGAGGACCCGCGTGGACGCACTCACGTACACATGCACACATTCATTATGAATAAAAAATCGAGGAATAGTAGCAGTCAACTGTTGATATCCCCTGACGAGTGGACAGAGTCATTCTCGAAGTATCCGTCTACGAAAGTCTGAATTCGGTGATACTGAAGGTACTTTCAATCACTTAAGTCTCAAACCTCTTATTTGATGTAATTCTCTTCCTTTCTCTCTATATATAAGTATAATAAATAATTATAATAATGGTACCTATTGATATAAGTAAAATAATAAAATTAAACTTATATCAAGGTGCACAGAATAAAATCCTCGATAACTGTCTAGAGCAATAATTATTGCGTTAGAAATAATAGTCAGCATAAAAGTCCTGGAGGGTGCGAAATCTTGAAACTCAGTTGCAGATATTTGATAACTATTGCAAACTTCATTGTATTTGATTAAATGATATATATATATATATATATATATATTGCTGTGGCCTTGTTAGGGCCAGAAATAAAGACAAAAGAGAGGAATTGAGTTAAACAAATATATCAACAGAAACAATAATAAAAACATATACAAACGAGAGTGTTACAGCAAGAATGTTTGGTTTGACTGTCAGAGCTGACTGCTGGAAACTTTCCTCTCCAAAAGGCAGTACCTGCTCCTATTTATAGCTAGGAGAGTCCATGCGTACATGGGTAAATTACAGAGAGAGAAAGTCCTCTTACATACATACATACATACATACATATATATATATATATATATATATATATATATATATATATATATATATATATATTAGTAGACATTGTGTTCAACACCCAGCAGCGACAGTCTGTTTCATGATTAAACGCTTAAATGGTTTGCCCTTAAGCCTGAAACAGACTGTCGGACTCTTCATGTAGGAGAGCAAAAATAATACCGTTAGTCACGACCCACTTTATATATATATATATATATATATATATATATATATATATATATATATATATATATAAAGTCAGTAGTTCATCTAATTCGCTTTACTCCTTAAATCCTTAATCTGGAGCTATACGTTCTTCGACGTATTTCTTTACATGTAATTTTCTAACAGAATCTTCTCTCGTTTATTTACAAGATGTTGTTGGTTGGGTTAAGTCGAAATAACCAGCATTCATCTACTGGCACAATTAATCGTTCTTAACTTCTCCAAAAAAGACGCAAGAAGATGATTTCTCTTGAAATATGTAACTGTCTTGGAGAAGGCAATCAACATAGCCCAAGATGATGCATTAAAGAATTCGCCTAGTTTGACAACAGCTACTTGCAACTGGCAATTGCCTTCCCCGGTAAGTAACAATGCCTGAAGATACCGCGTACTTATTCACCCTGAGGTACACACGTGCCTATCTAAAGTTTCAGACATATTGGCACTTTTCGGGTGAATGCTGGAGAAAGAGAGAGAGAGAGAGAGAAAAAAAAAAAATAAACGGTTCTGAAGCTCACTAAGATGTATAAGTTTGATTTTTACTAGAAAAACATATTTACAGACTTCTACAAGATCAAGTTATTTTTTGGTTGAATTTCCTAAATTCTTGTTATTGTTGTGTGTTATTTCTTTTGGACCAACTTTTTCCTATTCGTTATTTCAGCATATCGGTTACAAGTTTCATTTCCGCATTTGTTCTATATAACGTAATCCTGACATTAACCATTGTTCTTTTTCAACCAAAATCGTGTCCAAACATCTTCAGCGTCTTATAACTACAAATCAATTCCAATTTTCCAGAACTCACAACAGACAATATCGGGTCAAATTGGATTTATTTGTTTACCAGAGAGATAGTATTGCAACAAATAGAAAGGAGTCTTTCATAATGCTTCTCTTAGTTCCATAAAGTTCTGTACATTTTTCAGATTTCCTTGAATTTCGACACCTACACCGTTGTTCAAATTAATTAAAACAAAACGAATAATTCCGTTATTATTAACTTTTTTAAAGATTTTCCAAGGAAACATGACCCAGTGTACATGTTAGTACTTCGTATATCCATCCCACAAAATCTTTCTTTGCAGACTGATCACAGATTCTCAATTGGATATAAATCAGGAGAGTTTCCGAGCCAGTCGATAGTACTTTGATTTTATCACTGGTAAGGCATGCTATTGTGTTCGTGCAGAATTACAATTTTCGTACGCTCGGAGTAACGTCCATTGCAGACAATGGCCGTAGGACAACTAATCGACATTTGAAACAATAGTATGTGAGCGTGATGAAAATCTGATGTAATCACGGAAGACGCAATATTTTTCAAGGTCAAATAAATTACATTATTCACCCCGAAAAAAAAAAAGATTCGTATTACCTAATAAAATGCTTTGACGAAGAAAGCTTTCTCACATGAAAACCAGATTCAAGAGCTCGTTTAAATCGTGTTGCCAAAACCTACGGAATTTTACTGAAAAGGCATCGAAGAACTGCCTGATAATTGGCAGCATTCATTGCAAATAATGGCGAATATATAATTGAATAAAATGTTATTGTATTTTATTCATGGGAGAATAATTCGGTCTACAAAAACGGAAATTATTTATGACTCAACCGGATATTGTCTCTGTGTGTGTGTATGTGTGTGTGTGTGTGTGTGTGTGTTTGCAGAATCACCTTTTTATATTTGCACAGTTTTTACACAGTTTGTGTCCAGAAAAAGAAAACACCTTTTTCGAACACTAGAAACATGAAATAAAAATCTTGATCCAAGTACCTTGTCGGTCGCTTTTAATGGAAAATTTATAAAAGAGAGATTGCTGCCCCCAAACGCAATTGATATATATATATATATATATATATATATATATATATATATATATATTAGGTTGGTGCAAAAATAATGTCGTTTTCTTACATATGTTACTATGTGAGAAAACGACATTATTTTTGCAACAACCTAATATATATATATATATATATATATATATATATATGTTGTAAGCAGAACTCTAAATACTATGACTTCATTTTAACCGAAACTGTGATTTTTGTTCGTTTGTCTATTGATTTCCTTATCTCCTGTCTGTGCAGAGAAATTCGTACACACCGGGAAGAATTTGTTTTGTTTTTTCAAAGCCATTACAGGCGCCTTTCAATGTAGATTGACTAGTGTTAGATGGATGGTTCCCACCGGGTGAATGCCATATCCACTGTCATGTCGATTGTAACCGTCCCTTTGTTCCTGGCAGACCCCAATTCATTGCTCAACAGTATAAAACATATGGGCGAATGGCACCCCATCAGTGTGCACTGAAACTCTCTTTGTCGGAATCCAGTGTACTTACCGCTGGTATTAATATTATCCGATAAAAGCGATATTAACCGAATTTAGGGTGAAGCTACGTTGGTTATAACTTTGTTCCTTCCCCAAAAAGAATATATCTAAAACTGAAAGAATAACAAAAAATACTTATAAAAAGTTTTACTATCGCCTTAAGTGTTAAATTATGCATGCCGTCTTTTGATGTGAAGGGATTGCAAAATTGTTACTGTTGAATTATTGACTGTACTTCTACTCTGTCTTAGCAAAGGTAGTTGAATGTAATGGGACAATTAGACACAGTTTCAGCAAATTCACGTACAAATTTCTAACTGACATCAAATGACTTATACGACATCAGGAGAAAGTCACCTAAAGCTCAAAAGATATTTTTTTATCCTTTCCATTTAATAACACACACACGCATATATATATATATATATATATATATATATATATATATATATATATATATATATATATATATATATATATATATTACAGTTCAAATGTTTGAAACTACCCCCAGATTTACCACCATGGGGCGAACAGAAGAATGAAAAAGAGCTCTTAGAGTAATTAAAAAAGAATGGAATGAATTATTAAACTTATACTTTGAGAAACTTTGGCAACAAATGTCAAAAAATTATCCTGCAATAATCAAGGCTAATGGCGACTATTTTGACGAGAGCAAAATTTAATCATACAATTCTTTTTGTCATAATAAAATTTCTAATAAAAATTCAGGTCTTACTATATATACATATATATATATATATATATATATATGAGGAGGCATGTTGGAGTAATGGATAGCGGCTATGTATATGTACTATCTCACACAGACACATATATGTACTCTCCCTCTTTCTCACACACTCATATATCTGTACTCTCTCTCTCTCACACAGACATATATATACATATATATATATATACTCTCTCTCTCAAACGCACGGAATCACACCCGCACCCATATATATATATATATATATATATATGTGTGTGTGTGTGTGTGTGTGTTTGTGTATTCTCTCTCTCACACACACACATATATGTACACACGCCCTCTCTCACACACACATATATATATGATGTACTCTCTCTCTCTCACACACAAACATGCACACACACACATACACACATATATATTTATTTATTCGAAAATTATAACATAAATATGTTATAAAATTACAACAAAAAATAACCATTTTGTTTCAACACTTCTGGTGTCTTGTCAAGTGATGGTGTTGAATGCATAGTAAAGCTTTATTCTACATTCAACACCATCTGTAGTTTATTGTTGCTTGCCGCATTTACTCCTTCCTATCTATTGCGATAAAGGCTGAATCAAGAGCCTCGATCCCAAGAAGCTAGCTTAAATGCCGCCACATAGTGTGGGATACTAGACTTTATTCCGATTTTCATAATGTAGGTATTTCGATTCTATTATAGACCCCAGCGTGACATTAAGAACTGGGACAGCAGTGGTCTGAGGATCCCAAATTCTGGCAACCTCAATCGGGTGGTCAGTGTCCATTTTGAAACTTTTCAATTTCTTTGACATTGACATTACGGTCAACTAGAAAAGCAATCATTTTACTTCAACGAATATTAAGACTGATTTGATGGCCTCAAAGATTCGGTCTGTTTGGATGTTTCAGTCCCACAAGATATTTTAGTCGTCTTCGATCATCTTCTCTGGTTTGCAACGGTACCATCATCAACATTATTATTATTATTGTTATTATTAGGTTGTCCCAAAACTTCGTAAGCACTTGCGAAAAATTGAATTTCTATGCAACACAATACAGCACAATCGAGACAAGCGATGGGTTCAGAAAGGGCAAGAGACACCGTCGGCTCCAAAACAAGATCGATTCAGCAAGAAAGTCATGTGCGTTTGGTGGAACTTTGAAGGAATCGTGCATTTTGAGTTGGTTTCGAATGGTCGTGCCATCAGTGCCGAACTTTACTGTCAAGCAACTGGAGCGAGTCTACGAAAAGTTGAAGCAAAAGTACCCGGCTCTGATCAACCGAAAGCGCGCTATGATGCAGCAGGACAATGCCAAGCCACACATCGCCAGGAAGACCAAAGAGAAGTTTGAAGAGCTGGACGGCGTTGAGATTCTGCCACATCCAGCCTACGGTCCTGACTGTGTTCCATCAGATTACGGCCTTTTCCGCTCAATGCAACACTTTCTGAAGAGCCGCCGATTCGACTCGTTTGATGAAGTCGAGGAAGCGTGTCAAGAATTCTTTGATTCGAAGCCGGCTGAATGGTACTTTCACCAGATCCGAAAGCTTGCAGATCGATGGCAGAAAGTCTTGGAAAATGATGGTCATTATTTTGAGGAATAATTTTTGTTGTTTTTGTTATTACTTGGCGAGTAAAACTTCAATTTTCTGCAAGTGTTTACGAACTTTTGGGATAACCTAATATCATTATTTCTTTTGATTTCTTGGCTATATTCATTATTTCCGGATCCCAACCAGAGACCTAAGGTCAGAAATGGAATCATATCATTTTCCACTGAGAATTTTTTGAGGTTAAAAAACATATTTTACACAGATAAAGCGTTTCGTGGGGTGTGAGCTGTACTTGTGAGTACAATTTTTTTTTATTTCTTTAAAGCATGGGCTTCCAAGAATCCCTTCAATGGGTCTATTGTAATCTTTTCCAGTCAATTCGAGGGCTCCAACTACAACTGGTATTTTTGATGTCCTCATGTAACACATTTTTGAGATTTCGATTTCTTGTAATTTAATAGTTTTTTGAAGATCTTCAAAGATACATTACAGTCTGCAGGGATACCATGTCAATAAGAAATCACATTTTTCCTGTGATCTTTTATTACGATGTCTGGACGATTTGCTTTGATTGTTCTCACTGTGTGTATTGTAAAGTTCAATAAACTAGTTACAAGTCTTCTGTCTATTACCGGCACTGACTGATAATCATATCAATTCCATGAAGTTTCCTTCCAATAACAGTTGCAGATTTTCCAGTGCAGTTATTGGCCCACCCTGTCACGGAGAGTTTTATATTCGGTAGATGCTAATACCGTGAAACCTAATACAAGATGGTCAATTGTTTCTGGATATTCATCACAGAATCTGCATTTCGATTAAACACAATATTTCAGTATATTTGATTAATAATTTCTAGTTAGCAAACATTGGTCCTCTACATAAAAAATAAAGTCTATTATTATTATTATTATTATTATTATTATTATTATTGCACTGGCAACCATACGCAGCTGGTCGATCAGAAAAACCTTTCAATTAGAATGAAGCAAAAACAGCATCATGTTTAGACGTAACAAAATATATCTTCTTCAATTACTTTAAAATACTTTCATTAAAAAAACATTTTGAATTACTGATATAGTAGTTGTAATCTGTATTTATTCAATCGAAGTTAGCCGTGGACAAGAAGCGTTAAAACAGTTACCATGAAGACTCATTTCAGGACACAATTATTTTGGAGTTTTTGAAATTCAGTTTGTCAGTATGCTACCAAGAATATAAAAGACGATACATTTATAAAGCAATTGTTAAGTTTGATGAAAATTCGTTGAATGATCAGCGAAAAATAAGAAAGAAACTAGTAAAAATCGCCAATTTTCGCTATTTACGCGAGTTTTCACTGTATGGGTGGACTCAATTATCAAGTTAAATGGCTGTGAAACAATCAACTTATTGTTGGCTACAATTGAGTGAAGTCTGTATTAGATTGCGTGAAAATTGAGGGATCTTTTAGTTTAAAATTTTTGCTGAAATCGATTTGTATTGAAATCGATTTTTCGTTTTTCGTGGTTTTTTGCTAAACGCAGTGGCGTATAAATAAAAATCAGATATTGTTGAGCTCGTCATGATGTAAGTAACCTACCTACCTAGTTTGAACGAAATCGGAGGAAAGAATTTGAATCTGTCAAATTTTGATCGGGTTTATCGATTATTGATTTTCTTAAAAAATTATTGATTTTTTTACTTTAAGAACCTATCTCTTCCATAGTACAATGTATGTGCCAAGTTTGGTCAAAATCAGTTGGATGGATCTCGAGTGAAAAGGTATCACACAGACAGACAGACACACAAACATACTCTGTTTTATATATAGCGATCGTTATTATTATTATTAAGGAAAATTATTGACTTAACTCTTACAATATTTGTAACTCTTAGAGAAGAACACGATTTAAGAAAAACAATAAAAAGACACAATGTTTAACAATATTTTCATAATGTGTTCGCTTTCTTGATGCTAAGCTTAAAAATTGTATAAAAATAGAAAATATAAAAAATCTACAAAAAATATAAATCCTTTGCTTTTTTTTTTAAACGGCTGTACTGGTAATCAACGCGTCAAAACGAATGAAAAGCAACTAGCGTGAATGGATATTTTTAATCAATATCACCCCAAAGAAGGCGATAATGCCACTAAGATAAAAGCGGTTATTTAGATAGAAGAGTCTGAACAATGTAAATAATGCAAGTAGTTACAATAATCTAGAAATATAGACAGAACTTTAGAAGAAACCGGAAATCCAATCCTAAACAGGAAACAAACTATTAATTATTCCATGTACTTTCTCTTACTTTTTATTACATTACTACTAGTAGCAGGCATCCATTTCTCTCTCTTAAGATAATTGTAGCAGCCTTTTTGGCCTTTTTCTTTTGCGATCAGCGTGTGGTTTTATTTTCCAAGCCAATCTTTGCATGACACTCTCTTCCGCAAGGTGTGGCAGATGAATCTAGAAAGTGGAATGGAGGCCTGACATTATCCTTTCTGCTTCTTTCGTTCTCTTCTTATCTCCAAGAGTTGGTTTCGCCATTTCTCTGCATTCGTGACTCCTTCATGAATAGCATGACGCCAACCGCTACAATCGTTTTCTAGCTGTATGCAGCGATCAGAGGCAATGCCTGTGCGTTTTGGCCCGTCTTGCAAACGTCCTTGAAGCGTTCATTCATCTTGCTCTTTGTCAAGGCTGTCTTCGATGGCTGGGTCATGTACATCGTATGAACGACAACCGTATACCAAAAGACATGTTTAGTGAGTTAGTCCCAAGACTGTGTCCGGTCGGCCACACCACGCTACGTTTGTTATATTGTCAACTATTGTTATTTTTTACTAATATTTCTTTCATCTTATTTGTCTTTATAACATGTTCTCTTTATAGCATGCGGGAGACACTGTGGAGTAATGGATAGCGGCGCGGATTGAGGAATCGGTGAGCCGAGTTCGAATTCCAGTCAAATCCATTACATTCACTTAGGTTCTAATACCTTAGGGAAAGGTATGAATCATCTTCTCCCCCACAGCTGTGGCTATATAGTTTTAGATTGTAATTTTTTTTTCCTTTTTGGGATAATAATGATTTAGTAATACAATCCACCATAGCTGGGGGAAAAGATGTCGATTCATACTGTTCCCAAGGACATTTGCATGTAAATGATTGTAACAAACCCAACTGGAACTGGAACTCAACACTCGACTCTTTCAAGCCATTATTCATAACACCACCTGCACATCTAAGCTTACATCACCTGATATTCCCAAGCAGTCAACCATCTAGGTACTGACCAAGCTCAACATTGCTTAATTTTTGGTGATCATGTGGGAACCAGTGTTTCAACATGATATTGCCATAAGCTTCTTTTTTTTATGTGATGCTATCATTTTCGCTTTTTGTTTACCTCCCTTTCCATTATCGTGTGGTGCTATAATGCCACTGTCGAGTAATGGATAGTGAATTGGAGAACTGAGTTCGAATTCAAGTCAGATCCATTACATTCACTTACATGTTAATACCATTGGGAAAGTTATGAATCCTCTTCTTCTCTCACCCAGCGATGGGTAAATAGCAGGGCAGACTGGGGTCTATAGCCTTGGATGGCAAAATAAAAGACAGTTGTTTGACAATGTTAAACAATATTTCGACAGAATGTCTGTCTTCTTAAAGTTATGCTTAAAATTTCTATACGTGTATGAAAATATTAAACATCTGAAAAAATATGTCTTTATACAAACATTTCCTTGGAAACGGCTGTACTGGTAATCAGCGTGTCAAAACGAATGAAACGCAGTCAGCGTGAATAGCATGCAGATGAAACGTGCGTAACATGATGGCAATTGTTCTGCACTTGGAATTTTTAGAATTAAAAAAAAGGTGCACCACAAATAAAACAGTGAACATTAATTCTAAGAATAGACATTTGAATTTCAAATCATGGGTAAACCAAAAGTAAGCCCCAGTATCTCCCAAGAATTAATGGCATATCCCAGATGATATCTGATATTATAATTTCTGTCTATATTTCTGAGATGAGGTATTATGTACAGCATTTACATTATTCGGACTATTGTCCTCATCTTTGTCACCATATTTATTACAACGTTTCAGCCGTTGTACGCCCCGGCCTTCTTCAGATGGTTGGAATGTCGAACTGAGCCCTTTATTTAGCTCACTGGGGGTAGACTGTTCTAATTCCCCGAGCCATGTTTAATGGATGTCAGTTATGAGTTATTTCCTGTTAATTTTCTCTCTGAAAGTTCTTCAGTGCCATAACCGGGTATTGAGCTCACACACTTTGGGACCTGCCATTGAATCTAACCAACGCCTTTATCCATAGAGGAGAACATGACTAAAGACTGTGTGTACGCTATCCCGTGCAGCTGCGGAAAGAAATATAAAGGGGAGACAAGTCGCCTCCTTAAGGTAAGGCTTCAAGAACACCAGAAAGCTGTAACACGAGGGGAAGTGGAAAATCAGGCGTGGCTGTCCACATATGGAGAAAGAAGGGAGATAACCGCCCTCTGTGGGATCAGGTTGAGATCATAGACAAAGAACACCATTGGAAAATTCGTTAAAGTTAAGGAATCAGCACATATGCTAGGCCACAAAAATCTCCTGAGCCGACCAAGCATAGAAGTGAATACAATATGGGGACCAGTAATAAGGAATATCAGAGAAAAGCGATAATAACAACAAAGTTGCAATATGAGCTCTGGTAAAAACATGCAATGATAACAGCAAAAATTACAATATGAGCACTGGTAAAAATCGTGATTGAAGATATTAGGTTTATAATACACAGAAATTGATACACAGATGTCCTCAAGGACACATGGCACAGTAGATAACCAGTGACAAGACCCAAAGAGTGTGAGTTCAATACCCGGTTAAGGCAGTGGAGAACTTTCAGAGGGAAAATAAACGGGAAATAACTGATAAGTGACATCCATTAAACATGGCACGTGGAACTAGAACAGTCTACCCCAGTGAGCGAAATAAAGGGTTCAGTTCGACATTCCAGCCATCTGAAGAAGGCCGGGGCGTACAACGGCCTAAACGTTAAATCTATCTCTTCCCCTCACAGATATAGGTCAAGCGGGTATTCCCTCCGGAGTTTCTTACACAAAGTAACAGGATAGAAATAATAATAAGCTGTCTGAGCAGAACTTGTTATTTATCAAAGGACTACGAAGAGAATGGGGGATAGAAAGATTTTTTTTTAGCACCATGAACTCGGCAAGGGTGTCGGGGGTTCTTAGGTGTCAAGTTCAAAGCTGGTGGCACTAAGGAATGTAACTCGTAGGAACATCTACGATATAGCAGTGAAAGTCTGGCGACATTTCGTTTGTGGTATAAGGGATCCTGGTGTGTAGAATAATCCATCACCCACATGGCCGCGTAAGTGCTTTTGAACTCTGTTGAGGCTGAACAGTGGAAATCAATAGCCGACATACAGCAATAATGCTCAATTTTTGGACTGATCTGACTTTTTAAAACACTGAGCATGAAAACACGAGTTAGGTATTTTCTGGAACGTTACTATAAACCGGTCATTGTTTCAGTATCTTTTCCGATGTCACCAATATACCCGTCCTATTTCAGATCGGGAGTGAACTTTAACACCAGCAGGCGTTCGAGGCAAGGAGCCTCTTTGAGCGTATGACTACTGATCAGGATTCGTGAAGGTTTGGGGTCTGCTCAGTTGTGCTTAAATGTTAAGAGTTTAGTTTTAGATGTATTGAATAAGATCACACAGTCCTTTCAGAGGAGAGATCACCTGAAAGGCATTCGTCATCCAGATATTTGGATTTTTCCCCTAAAAATGGGGTATCCTTTGTGTATATATATATATATATATATATATATATATATATATATACACATTTTTGTGTTTATACATTCTTTTTATAGATGGTATTTATCGGAGCTTCGTCAGGGTTCCTCTCTGCAAGCAGAGAGGTCGACAGACACCCGACCCGGCAGCTCACAAAGCACAGATACTACACTTTGATCCTAGCCACTGGGCCGGGCGGGTATTCTTTTTATAGATGGTATTTATCAATCCACCCACGAGGATTGAATGTGGCACAAGGCCTTTTTAATGTGGGTATCTCCGAGCCCGTAGCCTCAGCCAAAAATAAATAACCATCCAAAACCCCCGAGGAGGTCCAGTTCCGTCAACCTCCCCCAACGCAACACTACCCGTCGGCGGAGCTACGTCAGGGTTCCTCCCTGCAAGCAGAGAGTTCAACAGACACCCGACCCGGCAGCTCACAAAGCGCAGATACTACACTTTGATCCTAGCCACCGGGCCGAGCGGGTATTCTTTTTATAGATACAAATATTTAAGTAAATGCTCTGTTTATAATAAACAGCATTAAACAACATTTACAGGCCTGAATGTCCGAGAAATTTTCACAGGATTCGAACCTGTATCCTATACGGAACCGTCATTTAGCTTGACGTGCCTTTACCGATTTGGCCACAGAGGAGCGTTCGGTTAGCAAATTCGAATTTACTGTATTTGAACTTCAATCTTCTATAAATCTCTCACGTACATTCATATCTGCTCATAGCGTATCAAATGTAAACAAATGACGTCACACATTATGAAATGGACAAAGTCCGACAATTTTTTAAAGACATTTTTATGTTTATACATTCTTTTTATAAGATACAAATATTTAAATAAATGCTCGGTTTATTATAAACAGTATTAAACAACATTTACCAGCCTGAATGTCCGAGAAATTTTCACAGAAAATATTCGTCCCCCGACAGGATATATATAAACTAAGGATTTTCGGTTCTTGCACAGAACGTTGATATAAATCAGAAAGAAGGTAGGACTCTGGCGAGTGACTTGTGGCACGCCAGCATTGATTTGATGTCCCTCAGAGGATTGACAACAGCGACCGTGAAAGAAACAATAGGAAAATACTTGATAAATGAATGCACTCTCTCAGTGATTCCATAGCTTGCCCTTTTTTTGTAGCAACCCGCCATATCAGAACTTATCAAAAACCTTTGAGATAATCTAGCGAGATCAATCTCAAGTGTTTTTTTATCATCAAGAGCTTAAGATATCTATAGGTGATGAAAGTTATAACATCAGCAGTGGACCTAGAAGAACGAAAGCCGTACTGTTTGATATTGATTTCCCTGAGGAATAGATCTCATTTTTTTTTGTCTATTGAATTAGATTTGACAATTATTTTTATGCAATCTCGGTGCGCTGAGCACGAATTTTTACATGTTTTTTCCCTGTCAGTTTCTGTTTTTGCTTAAGACCCTTATTCTTTCGTCGTATTCATAAAAAAATTTCTTAATATCTGCTAAGTGTTTTTGCAGTTATACATTATGCAATCAGATTTTTTTTATCTATTGTCATGATTTTGTTGTATTATATATACTTTTATATGTAAACACACTAAAGTATTTTTTATTTTGTCATTTTAACTCAATTTAATATTAATAAATTAAGCTTAGAATTTTCTTGAGCATTTATGTTTTCTGTAGAATATTCTAGAGGGCCAACTACAACATATAAAAAGGACGTAATCAGCGAGTTCAGTCAGTAAGTTAAGTAAGTTTGGGCATTAACATAATTTTGAAGTAGCCAATGATTTTGTGGATAATTTTGTCATCGTGATTTAATAGTTGATTTAATTAGACGTAATTTATATTGTAACTATTCTGTTCCTATCGATCAATCTCTCTATGTCAGTGTGTTCATATCTATGTATATGTCTATCTCAGTATATTCATCTATCTATCTATCTATCTATCTATCTATCTATCTATCTATATATATATATATATATATATATATATTTATCTGTATGTTCTATCTATCTAACTTAGTCTGTTCATATCAATCTATCTCATTCACTTCTATCTATCTCTCTCTCTCTGTATACACAAACACACACACACATTTATATTTATATATATTCAGTTATCTATTTGTTCATATCTATCTACCTATCTCAGTATGTTTATCTATCTATCTATCTATCTATCTATCTATCTATCTATCTCAGTCTGTTCATATCTATCTATCTATCTATCTATCTATCTATCTATCTATCTATCTCAGACTGTTCATATCTATCTATCTATCTATCTATCTATCTATCTCAGTCTGTTCATATCTGTGTCTCTCAGAAGGCCCAGCTTCGTCTCTCTCTCTCTCTCCCTCTCTCTCCCCACCTAATTGAAACATGATGTACAAATAGAAAAGCCCTAATTTTTTGACCAACGAATCGTTGCAATTCCAACCAAGAGGTAAGCATGTCTGCCAGTGGGCGGTTAGACCCTAACAAGGTGCATATCTACAGGTTGTCTCCTCTTCACGCTGCCCGTGTGACCCTATAAAAACAAACCAGGAATGGGGTCTGGAGAGCCAGTTAACCGAAATAATTCCGTGGCGAAAGACCATGGGGGAGCAACAGTGAGACACTAGCGAAAATAATATCTATGTGTGCGTTAGTATGTATTCAATATTATGACAGGAATAGGTTGGCATATATATATATATATATATATATATATATATATATATATATATATATATATATATATATATATCAGGTTTTTATTACTTGTATATATATATATTTAAGGTTTTTATTACTTAAACGTTCTTTATTGAACAGTATATTTATTTATTTTCGTCTACCGGCCTGAATCTTTAAGATTTCTTATTAGAAAAACTTGCGCTTTCCTCGGGGAACAAGATGTTTCGAACATTCAGGCCGGTAGAGGAAAAGAAATAAATGTACTGTTTTAAGAAACGGAGCGTCTACTCAAATACGAGAAGACAAAAAATAACTTTTCACCAATATATATATATATATATATATATATATATATATATATATATATATATATATATATATAGGGAAGAGGTTATAGTTGTCCCAGTGAGAGAAAAATGTATATATTAAAAAGAAGGGAGACGCCGCAAACGATTTTGGTTGTAATGTGGATTTTTTTTTTTTTTTAAATATTATGCATTATTTTCCATAATTTTGCTACACAGGTTTCAGGTCTCGCGATCTTCACTAGGGAAAGAGTATTGATTTCCACATATTAAAAGGAATTAATTTTTCTTATATTTTTCGATGTTAGTCATTGGCATTTTTGTGTGTTAATGACACAAATGTCTTCCTTGAACTGGTAATGAAAATGTTCTTCTCCGTAAAGGGTAATAATACAATTAAGAGTGGTCCGATAAAGGGTTAGAAAAGATATTTGTATCCTTATCTTTTTTGCGGCTTCTCTCTACTTTTTAATATCTATCTATCTATCTATCTATCTATCTATATATATATATATATATATATATATATATATATATATATATACGTCTGAAGGGGTGAGGTCAATTTCCCAACTTTAATGGCATTTTAAGGGTTCGTGTTTTTTATAAAAATAATCATTGCACTGACTTCACACTCTTGGGATTAAAATGTATACATAGATATTGTCAGAGGACCGGATGACATATCAGCGTCTATTCTAACGTAATTTCAATGAAGAAATAGATTGAATAACATATGTATTTCTTCTTTTCTCCTCAGTAATTTTATAATTTTAAACTTAATAGTGATTAAATTTGGATTTTAAAATTGATAATTTTTACTTTTAATTTTAATATCAAATTTTATCATATAATTTAATAATTATTGGTTAGAATAAATTTTAATATTACCCCTATTTTAAAGATCTGAATAGCTATTATAACATGACTTCGTTATCAAGCTTTTTGAATTTTCCTATACTTGTATTTTGATTGGTCATTCTATTAGGTTGGTGCAAAAATAATCTCGTTTTCTCACATATGTTAATATGTGAGAAAACGAGATTATCTTTGCACCAAGCTAATAGCTTTTGTAACAACGTTTTCCCCTTGCGAAGGATCGTTAATTTATTTAAAACTTTTAAAACCATTTATTTTACATTCAACATCATCAGTTGATAAGACACCGGAGGTGTTGAAATAAAATGTCTATTTTTGTAGCGATTTTATAATATATTTATGTTATAAATTTTTAAAATAAATAATTATATATATATATATATATATATATATATATATATATATATATGTCAGAATAGTATGTTTTGGTTCTTGGAGTTTTTTTCGTATACACCAATCCTATACTTATATACATATATATATATATATATATATATATATATAGGGAGAGAGAGAGAGAGAGAATGAGAGAGAGGGTCAGAGAGATAATAATTAATACTTGATTTTCTTTAGTTTCATATTTATTAATACCTGATTTTTTATTTTCCTTATTTAATACCTAAATTGCTTTAATTGCATAATTAATGTCTGTTTTTTTTTTCTGGATTAACACCTGCTTTTGTTAGCTTTCATAATTAACACCGGGGATTTAATTTCATAATTAAAAGCCGAGATTTAAATTCCTTATTTAATACCTGATTTTCTTTACTTTAATAATTGACACCTGAGCCTTTAAATTTCATTTTCTTTTTTCAATTTATGCCGTTCATAAAGAGAGCCTATAGATAATTATTCTTTCAATATTCCTCAGGCCATTGATATTCTAACTTCAGATTTTAATACCCGTCGTTCAATATATTATTTCATTTATGTTATATTATGTTATTTTATTTGATATTTATTTATAAAAATATTTATATGATTTATATATCATATAAATTTATAAATTATAAATTTATAAATTATATAAATTATAATTTTATAAATATCTAATTTATAAGTATATTATGCTTTATTTTCCATAATTTTGCTACACGTGTTTCCAAAACCGGAAACACGTGTAGCAAATTTGTGAATATATATATATATATATATATATATATATATATATATATATATATATATATATATATATATATATATATATATATATTGTTGTGGATTCCGGAATGAAATCCGGTAGCAATAAATAACAGACGCCAAGAATGAATATATGAAAATAATGTATTAACGTAATAATACAACTGGTAATGCAGGTTAGTAGTTCCAGGAATGCGGGTTAGTAGCAAAATATCTATACAGTCTTTGGTATCGACCTATCACTGCATGTCTTCTTACTGAGTCTAGGTGCTTGCTCACTGTGACTCTTGCTTGTTACGTTCGTTCTGGTTCGTGCTCGTTAGTCGCTCTTTCTCATTCTTATTTCGGGTATTCACTAGCAGTAGTATATGTATACCCCGGGTGAGTCTTTTTGTGTAAAAAGGGGAGAACCCCTCCACACACACACACACACACACAAACACACACATATATATATATATATATATATATATATATATATATATATATATATATAAATTGTGTATATTTATGCATCAATTTCTCAATAATGCATATTTCATGGAATAATATAGACAAGTTTTGTCTATTTATTTTAAGTAAGTTTCTTTCATATTGTCTAATAAGCTTAATAACATTATCATTGAAAGACGAAAGGAAATCACCATATTGATACATGTTTAAATCCAATCTAAGCTTTCGGCTTACATAAGCCATTATCAAAGATGACAATTCTTTTAAATATCTCAACCAATATACGGACGAAACAATAATGATAGTCTGTTTTTGTTGCATGAAAAATTTCAAAGCAACAACTAACTCGTGTATACGAGACGCGGGCGCAAAAATCGCATCGCAGCTCGTATACACTTGTTTCGTCCCTGTATTGTTTGATATATTGAAAAGTTATTGTCATCTTTGATAATGGCTTATGTAAGCCGAAAGCTTAGATTGGATTTAAACATGTATCAATATGGTGATTTTCTTTCGTCTTCCAATGATAATGTTATTAAGCTTATTAGACAATATGAAAGGAACTTACTTAAAATAAATAGACAAAACTTGTCTATATTATTTAATTAAACATGTATCAATATATATATATATATATATATATATATATATATATATATATATATGTCAATAGAGCAACATGAAATTAATACCTGATATTTTTATGCCTTCGTATCACCTATTTTTGTTTAATAGCCGAGTTTTTAAATTAAGTAATTAACACCTGATTTTCATTTAATTTCATAATTAATACCTGGGTTTTAATTTCATAATTAACACCTGAGTTTTTAAATACCTGTTTACCTGATTTATTTACTTTCATAATTACTAGGTAATTTTTTTAAATTACATAATTGACACCTCGGTTTGTAAATTCCGTAATTAATATTATTATTTTCTTTACTTCATAATTACTACCTGATTTTTTAAATTTCGAAATTAGCACCTGCGTTTTTACATTCAGTATTTAATTGATTTTTTTTCAAAATTTTATTATCAATATCTATTTTTTAATTTCATATTTAAGATTGGAATTTTTAAATTCTGTAACTCATACATGATTTTATTTACTTTCATAATTACAAACTGATTTTCTAAATTTCATAATTAACACCTGAGTTTTTACTTTTCATATTTAATACCTGAAGTTCTTTATTTGCATATTTAATACCTGTTCTTTTTTAATTTTATAATTAACACGTGGTTTTGTTAACTTTGTAAATTAATGCCGGGGAATTTTATTTCAAAATGTATGCCTGAGTTTTTTAAATTTCATATGTAATACCAGATTATTTTTACTTTAATAATTTATGCCTGGGTTTTAATTTCATAATTAACACCTGAGGTTTTAAATGTTATATTTTGCTTTAATTTCATAATTAATACATATTGTCTTTAATTTTGTAATTAGCCCGTGAGGTTTTTACATACCATAATTAATACTTGATTTGATTTAATTTCATAGTTAATACGCGATTTAATGATGGGTAATAATAGGTTAATCATGGCCCTCTACAATTTCCTATCCTTTATAGCTTATAGCAATGTTTGTATTTTTACTATACCTTCTGTACACTGTTTGTTAGAATTTTGGGGTATTATGTACTAGTGAGCTAGCCAAATGTGCTGACTCATTTTATAGTTCATCAATAGAAGGGTTAACCAATCAGAAAGCTCAAAATATTCAATGCGACGCGTATAAAGGCAGCCATTTTGTTTTTTCTCCTAAAATATCTTCACTGCCAACCTGATATTGAAGACTTAAAGAATTACTTAACAGCCGCTACTTTTTCTGAATCTTCACCGCCAACCTCTGGTATTAAAGACATTACGGACTTCACTGTATTCCATATTCAGAGACTACGTGAAACACTGTTCCTCCATCCATTTAGTGCTAGCTCGTTACACGCTGTTTATCTCTGCGTTTTTTTTCTTCAATTTGTTCAACGAATGTCAAATTTTTCAAGTCTTTTTCCTCTTTATGTATCCCAGAAAATATTGTATTTTTCTGATTCCAAGTAAAAGTGACCCTTTCGTTTCCATATTCATTAAAACTTCCCCGTTGCTTACACGTTATGTCCAAAGTATTCTCAGCATCCTTCTGTAGAACCTTTTCTTGATCTGTGAAGAAAATGTTCGGCTGCATTGAGAGGCGATAGAAGTTCAGCACTTTAAAAAAAAAATTCTAACGAGATATTTCTGTTTCTTAAAAATTTGCTTACCTTTCTGGAAGATATACTGTTGTGGCGTCCTCATGAGGCTATTGTGGACTCTTCCATTTACTATAAAGTTAGTAGGAAAAGTAAGCCTCGGGGGAAAACAGTGATAGATTGAACGCTGGTCAACCGACACACACGTCCAAGTCGTGAAGTGATTTTCCAAGCATAGCTTAGATATGGCACAAGGCCGAAAGTAAAGGACCCAGTGAGGATCGAACTCTACTCAGTCGTAATTGTTCTTGCGAGACAAGCTTGCTACACTCCCAAGTTATGTAACACACTTTTGTTGTATTTACTGTTCAATACACTATTTATCTGCAACCTCTTGTTATTCCTTAACCAATTACTTGGTCACAACATTTGTAAAAAAAAAAAAACTGCTCCCCCTCTTTATGCCCAGTAAATCCTTATAGTAATATAAGCCGAATGAATTGCAACTATATGATGGTTCTGAACTCGTTTCACGAGTATGCCCATCGCTGACAAGTTTTATATCTAACCCGGTTTGGCAATTCAGAGTTTACGATAAATGTCCTCGCGATAAAATTCTACACAAAAACTGTCTAGCACAACACAATATACCGACTTTCTTAGTAGCTGACCTAGCAATGGATTCAATATAGTCTTTTTATTTCATATCAGTAACGAAATTTTTAGTAATATACGTAAATATTTGTTCTTTAATTAAAAATAAATACACCTGTTTGTTCGTAATTTAAAAGAAATATTTTTGTTACCCCCTCCCCCCCAAATATCTGTTTTCCTACGCAAAGATTAATAAATTTTTAGGGGGCTTTAACATGCGAGCATATATTATTCCAATTATTATATTCTTCTTTTACATGCCATGTCCATTCGGGATGTGGGTGATCATTGCTCTCCCCAACATCCCATGTTGTAATTCTATAATGAGTCTATTGTGGACTCTTCCACTTACTATAAAGTTAGTAGGAAAAGTAAGCCTCGTGGGGGTGGTAGTGATATAAAGTTAACGCTGGTCAACCGACACACACTTCCAAGTCGTGTAGTGATTTCCCAAGCATAGCACAAGGCTGAAAGTAAAGGCACCCAGTGAGGATCGAAATCTACTCAGTCGTAATTGTTCTAGCGAGACAAGCTTGCTACACTCCCAAGTTGTGTAACACATTTCTGTTGTATTTACTGTTCAATACACTATTTATCTGCAACCTCTTGTTTTTCTTATTCCTTAACCAATTACTTGGTCACAACATATACACTACAGAAAAATAGTTTAAGGCCACGATGTATTTTTAAAAACATATTAAAATGTGATATTTTTGTATTTTTTAAAGTAACAGATAAAATTTTAGTAACTGCAGTTTATTTGCTTTTATTTTTCAGTCTCTCTCCAGATTTCTGTTACTACCAAAACGTTCAAATTTGGATTCGTTTTTATAGCTCATGAATATTTTGTATGAGAAACATTATATTTTGTTTATACCATTGACAGCTCAGTAGAATTTTTGAGATCAATAAAATGGTTGGAAATTTGATTCAAGTCAAGAGAATCATGAAAAAAAAAAGAACAATATCATTCGATTTTGCAAAGCCGGTCTATACCATCTTATTTACGCATAACTGAAAATATCACCTTTTGACAAGACAAAATTTTGGAAATTATTACTTGTCCGCCTCAATCTCTTGACTTCTCTGCATTAATTAATTGAATTAGCAGAGAATGAATCGGATATTAGAGTTCGAGGGAATACTCAAAGAGTGAACGTGAGCTTTTTCAGTGCTTGAAGAATATTTGAAAAGGTCTGTCATTTAATTGTTTTTTTCTAAAACTGTTGAAAATAATTTTTTTAAGCAATTCACCCCAAGCAAGGGGCTAGAGTGTAAGTAAGGGAAAACACTGGGTATAGGCGGTGAGCACAGGATAAAAAGAAAAACGGAGGAGGCTAAAAAGAAGAACGGGTATGAAGGCAACAGAAGATAACGATTGACATTTAAATTTTTGAAGATTATAGTTACCAGGGAAGCAAGTAAGAAGAAGGCAGTTCCATTGTCGGGAAGTGCGAAAGAAGCTGTTGGAGTAGAAGATGCGGTTACATTTATCTGTTTCGACAGTAAAAGGGTGGGGCTGAGGTGTCAACCTAGTTGCACGATTAAATTCATGCAGTCGGGAGACCAGTGAAAATAGTTCGTTAGAAAAGGCATAGAAAAGACACAGAGAAGCCTCATTACGTCGATGAGAAAGTGACTTGAATCGAGACGCCCAAATCAGGACAAATCGCATTGCATATCCGTCTTTGGATTTTGTCGAGAACATCGAATGTCAAGAAATTGTCAAACAGTAATTAAGGCAGGTGGTGGTTTTATTGACGAAAACAAAATATGATGCTGTTGTATGATATATTTTTTGTCAAGCAGTAATTAAGGCAGGTGGTGGTTTTATTGACGAAAACAAAATATGATGCTGTTGTATGATATATTTTTTGTCAAGCAATAATTAAGGCAGGTGGTGGTTTTATTGACGAAAACAAAATATGATGCTGTTGTATGATATATTTTTTGTCAAGCAATAATTAAGGCAGGTGGTGGTTTTATTGACGAAAACAAAATATGATGCTGTTGTATGATATATTTTTTGTCAAGCAATAATTAAGGCAGGTGGTGGTTTTATTGACGAAAACAAAATATGATGCTGTTGTATGATATATTTTTTGTCAAGCAATAATTAAGGCAGGTGGTGGTTTTATTGACGAAAACAAAATATGATGCTGTTGTATGATATATTTTTTGTCAAGCAATAATTAAGGCAGGTGGTGGTTTTATTGACGAAAACAAAATATGATGCTGTTGTAAGATATATTTTTGTATTGGTATGTGCTTATTTTGTTTTGTAAAAATAATAGCAAATACACTGAAGTTACTGTAATTTTATCTTTTACTTATAAAATGCAAAAAGATATCATTTTAGGGTTTTTTCTTTTAAGAAATACAGGGTAGCCGCAAAGATATTACTGTGCCACATTAATATTTTTAAATATTTTATTGCTATACTATCCACAGACGCCGCATCTCTACCTGTAAATAAAAAAAAATGTTAATACCATATTCACTGAGGAAAATATTCTGGTCCAAAAATATATCCGCTTTAAATAATCCAAAAATGTTTGATAAAACGTAAAAAAGAAACAATGACGTCCCTATGTTCAATGCAGTTGGGATATCTACTCGCTACAAGAAATTGCATTTTATCATCAAGAATAAAAATTTGCCAAGGTCAGAATGGAACCTGAAGTCCAAAAAGAACTCAAGTCAGTCGTTAACTGAGGTAGAAGATGGTAACGCCTCGAAAACTAAATTTGCGTCCATTAATCATCTCAGAGACCCATTTCTGCCTTTCATTAGCATGGCTAATGCTAACAACCAGGAAAGTCAGCTAACGTTCTCAGCTGACATGAAGTCGAAAGACTATATTGAATCCATTGCTAGGTCACCTGTTGAGAAGGTTGGTTTACTGTGTCGTGCGAGACAATTTTTCTCTCCAGAATCTATCTTACATATCTATAAGTCTACCATTCGTCCATGCTTAAAATATTGCTATCATATATAGTCCGGTTCCCCCACTGAAGTTCCTTGATAAAATACAGAGAAGATCACCAATTTTAATCGTCCTGATATGGCAGCTCGGCTTCAGTTACTTTCACACCATCGTAAGGTTGCTTCTCTGTGTCGTTTCTAAAAATACTTTCATGGTAATTGTTTGGATAAGAAACTACCCTATGGTACCTATACTTTTTGAATTTAAGCACAATAGCAGACTGTCGTCGACCTCTCATCAATTTACAGTTGAGCTGGCTAGCTGTAGCCATAAATTTTATGCTAAAAGTTTCGTTTCTCGCACTTCTCGCTAGTGGAACTCCCTTCCGGCTCCATGCTTTCCAGCAAACTTTAATTTGCAAAAATGCCAATGCAGTGCCAACGCTATCTAGTGTCCTCCAGTTTATTCTTTCTCTTTCCCTTCATTATTAATATTTCTGCTTCTAATTCTGCGACACTCGGTAACCCCTTTTATCTTAGTGGCCTTGCATGGGGTGATATCGATTTAAAAAAAAATCGTTATTTTGTTTTAGTATTTTGAATTTCGATGGCTGAAAAATACTGGAGACGGATTATTGTTCTTCCTCAATCGTGTCTACGTTTGCAATGTTTAATGTTGCCGGTTTTTGTTAGTGCCATGTTGATAAGTGAACAAATATTATATGAATCTTAAAAGAACAAAGGAGATAGATAGATAGATAGATAGATAGATAGATAGATAGATAGATAGACATGGAATAGACTCAGATAGATAGATAGATAGATAGATAGATAGATAGATAGATAGATAGATATGGAATAGACTCAGATAGATAGATAGATAGATAGATATGGAATAGACTCAGATAGATTAGATAGATAGATAGATAGATAGACAGATAGATAGATAGATAGATATATATGAAAAGAATGATAGATAGATAGATTGATAGATAGATAGATATGGAATAGACTATATATATATATATATATATATATATATATATATATATATAGATAGATAGATAGATAAATAGATAGATATATAAATAGATAGATAGATAGATAGATAGAGAGATAGATAGATATGGAATAGACTCGGATAGATTAGATAGATAGATAGATAGCTAAGAAAAGAATGAGATATGTATATATATATATATATATATATATATATAGATAGATAGATAGATATGGAATATACTTATATATATAGAGAGAGATAGATAGATAGATAGATAGATAGATAGATAGATATGGAATATACTTATATATATATATATATATATATATATATATATATATAGAGAGAGAGAGAGAGAGATAGATAGATAGATAGATAGATAGATAGATAGATAGATGGAAATATATATAGAGAGACCCACAGGTTGAAATAGGTAAATGCAAACAGAATGATAGGTCGATTGATAAATATGGACAGAAGAGATAGATATTGGGCAGTTTGACATAGATAGATATATAGATGCTTACATGCATATATACAAACATACATATATAGATCCTAAGCCTTTTGATATAGATAGATATGAACAGACAGCGATAGATCGATAGATATAGGCAGACTGTGTAAGATAGATTGAAAGATACGAACAGACTGAGATTGATAGACAGACAAACAGACAGACAGTGTATCATTTGCCCAACATCCCAGCGTCTCTTCAAATCCGTTATCATAATTAAGACAGCGATTGAAAAACTGATCTCAGCAGGATTCCATTTGCTTCCACCTCACCAGGTCGATGTTGAAGAATCTCATAAAAATGGGTACAGCATGAATTGAAAAAGAAAAAAAAACATGGAAATTCCAAGACAATAGCGTTGGGTGGGGAGTTCTGATTCCCATTCATGGCTTTTTTTTTTCAACGCGACCAATTTCTTTCACTTTTGAATGAATAAACACGTTTCTTCGAAGGAATCCTTAATCCAAAAGACTGGCTCCACTTGAAAGAGTTTGGAACGTCAAAATATCTATCTATCTATCTATCTATCTATCTATCTATCTATCTATCTATCTATCTATCTATCCAAGTCCTTTCATATCTATTTACCTGTCTCAGTTTCCTCCTCTTTCTTTCTCTCTCTCTCTATCTGTCTATATCCATTTGTTTCTATCTATCTATCTATCTATCTATCTATCTATCTATCTATCTATCTATCTATCTATCTATGTTTCATTCTGTTCCAATCTTTTCACTCTCTATCTATCTTATACTATTCATACGCGTTTTATTGCACACTCACTTGTATATATATTTACCCTCACGCCCAGTTATATATATATATATATATATATATATATATATATATATATATATATAAGAAGAGAGAAACCACAAACCTTTTTGGTTGCAATGTGGGTGTTTTTAAATATATATTACTTTTTTATTTTTCTATGTTCAGGCAAATAGTGGTTCTTTCCACATATTATTAAAAGAAATTCATTTTCTTTATATTTTCCGATGTTCAACCGTTGTCTTTTGTATGTAACTGTAATCCAAATTTTTCTTGGAGTTGTGGAGAAAAAATTCTTCTGCTTAAAAAGTAATAAAACAATTAAGATTGGTCAGAGAAAGGGCGAAGGAAGGAAATTCTTTGTTCTTATTTTTTTATAACTCCTTCATCTTCTTAAAACTTTCTCCATTTTTGTGTAAAACCAATATTTTCCTGGTGAAGGTCGAAGACCAGAAACACGTGTAGCAAAAAACATGGGAAATAAAAAAATACTCATTATAACCAAAAATTTTTGCGTTTAATATATATATATACAAACACACGCATATATATATATATATATATATATATATATATATATATATATATAGAGAGAGAGAGAGAGAGAGAGGGGGTAGTTTACATAGAATTTGTAAAATATAATATCAACAAGGTCACAACATACTGACCGGGTTAAGAAATGAAAACATTCCTTTTGATATTAAAAGAAGTTTTTAAAAAAATGCATCTTCAGTTAAAAAATAAAAAAAAAGACATCCTTGATAATGGATAATATGTTAGTCGAAAGCGGTCAGATCCACGGACTGTTTAGACAGCTATCAAGTACTATATGTCCCAAAAAGTAATCAGTTTTACAAAGGCAAAAAAATTTATATATATATATATAATAAAAGGCTTAATCCCCGTGCCTTATCAGTCGTCCTCAATGAAACATGTATAAAAGAGGGATTGCTGCTGAAATGCAAAAATACTGGAGATTTTGAGGAACGTGGAACCACCTCTTAATTGTTGTTTTTCCCAGGTCCATCCTGATCCATGGTAGCACTTATTAGGGTCATTGGTATGAACAAACAGTCAAGATCCAAACAAAAAAGAAAACACTATAAAAGTATAAAAACACATTTTCATATTAAAAATACCAGCAATACATTTTTATAACAAAGCGATCAACATTTTATCTGGAGATGAAGCCATAAAATTGTGTTCAAAATATTTACATTTCTGCATTAAATAACTCATACATATTAACCATGTCAAATATACAATTACACACATACACACACGTATATATATATATATATATATATATATATATATATATATATATATATATATATATATTGATAATATTAGTGGTCAATAGACATATCTGTTACCCCTCTCTAGAGTTTTCCCACACTCTCACTGAAATTTTATTTTTTATACCCGGAGTTATGTTTTCCGATTTTTTTTGAATTTATAGGTCTGATGATTTGGATCGTAATTACGATTTCAATGTAATAAATTATACGATTTTATCCGCTGGCTATGTATCCTTTTGGACAAATAGCCTAGTGGATAAATAAAGTTTTACGATCACCTGAAGAAGGCTAACCCTGCAATGTCCGAAACGTATGGCAACGCTGAAGACAACAGTACGAACAACGTAAATAGTGCAAATAATATATATATATATATATATATATATATATATATATATATATATATATATATATATATATATATATATATATATATATATATATATATATATATATATATATGAATAAAGACTAAAGGAAAAGTTATTTATAAACAGAAGTAATGAGGCCCTTAGTTATTTAAGAATAAAGAATTAAAATTTAAAAACTCCCATTAATGCGCTCCAGCTCGGCGCGACGGCGTGATGTAATGGTCAGCAAGCTTGTCTCACTGGACCAATTATGACTGAGTAGTGAGTTCGATCCTTACTGGCTGTCTCATATTTTCGGCCTTGTGCCACATTTCAGCTACGGCTAGTAAATTACCATAAATTACTCCAGGCTAAATCAAGGTAACTTATGGAGGATCGAAGTCATATAATTTAATATCTTATAAATGAAAGTCGGTAAAAGTTGTTATTGCTGGTGTTTTTTTTGTTTTTTTTATAATGTAATAATTATTTATATTATTTTAGTGTCGCATATGTTTAGAAAGCTTGTATCGTTAGAACAATTACGGCTGAGTAGTGAGTTCAATCCTCACTGAATGTAGCAAACTTACACCTTGTGTCTCATCCGAGCTACGCTTAGGAAATCCAGTTAAAGCATTTCAACGTGGTGTAGCAAACTTGTCTCACTAAAGAAATTACGACTGAATCGTGATTTCAATCGTCACTGGGTTTCTCATACATTTGACCTTGTGCCATATGCAAACTACGCTTACAAAGTCACCATAAACATACTCCAGTTTAAGTTAAATTATGAAGGATGCTAAATGATGTAATTTAATATTTTAAAAACGAAATTTGGGGAAATGTTGATTTTTTTTATAATTATTTTTTAAATTATTTAATGTAGGTTTAATTTATATATAATATATTTAAAATAATAGAAGGTTCCGAATTAAACCTTTTTTTATTAATTTTATAATGTTTTACCTTGGAAAGAAGCATTTCTTTTAGGAAAGGATATATTTGAAAAAAATCCGAGGCGCAGATTTATATTTTCGTAAGGTTCGGTAGCGACATTCTCAAAACTTTTCAGTGTAATATATACATATATATTCATTTTTTGTATGTGCATTTATTTATATATTTGTGTCTCTTGATATAATCTATATGTTACAAAAATAAACACCCGTGAAATACAGTGTGAATACATTTTTCGCATACTCGCCACCATTAAAAAAACAAAAAACTTTAAAATCTTTAAATGGTTCGCTTTTGGTTCCAGCGTCATATACGCGTAGACGAACGCGAACATGGAAAAGCTGGAACCCTTGCTAAGGGGCAAAACGTGGCGAACGATTATCGTACACGCATGCGCGGACAGATGTAACGCATGTACGCATGCGTGAATGCGTAACCACTGTCGGGCTTGTAGCTGTAGTTACGTGCTCTGCTTCACACATTTGGGCTTTTTCAGGATGAAAGATAAGGCGGGGGCGTAGATAGAGGGGGGAGTCAGATTTCCAGTCATAGGACTTGATGCACTTGATAACCGAGACGTAGTGGCATCTGAGTTGTTGACTAAAAAAAATGGAAAAATTAAACTTGAAATTGCGATATACACTCGCAAATATTAGGTTGTATCAAAAGTATTTTCGTTTTTTTGTGTTTTTTTTTTTTTTTTTTTTTTTACTCCAAGTCTTATTTCGTGTACAGCTATAAAGATTATCTGTGAGCTAACAATTATTAATTTTATTACTAAGGATCAGATAGAGATGGTTGAAATTTGAACTGAGGGCTCGGAGAAGTTGACACTCACAAAATGTATTGATGGCAAGAGAGATAGAGACAGGGAGTAGCTAACCAGCTTGCGCAGATAGAGGATTGAGAGGAATGAAAACCTTACAAAGAATAGGAAATTGTGAAGAGCCATAATCGCTCATGGTCTGAAGGGACATGGCACGCAGAAAAAGAAGAATTATGCATATCGAAAGTATTTTCATTTTTAAAAACCTTAGTTCACGTGTTTATTTTATGTACACATAAAAATGTGTTCTACAATTACACATTATTATTATTATTATTATTATTATTATTATTATTATTATTATTATTATTATTATTATTATTATTATTGTGTGTGAATCACGTCAATAAACTGAAGCTGGAGCAGAAATAGACGTAGCAAAAAAGACACGTCAAAACATCCAGTCAGATCGAGTCATACCAGGTTATTATTATTATCATTATTATTATTATTATTATTATTATTATTATTATTATTATTATTATTATTATTTGTGTATGTTATGTTTCCAGCTTTGTATCCTGTAGAACCGGGTCCAAACTATGATCCTTAGGCCCTATAAGAGAATTGTCATTAAAAAAATTATTCATAGCTACTTTGTTCAAACTTTTTTCAATAAATAATTGTGGCTTTTTAAATAATAAAAAAAAAGTCGACCAGTCAACATGGTATGAACAAAATTGATAGCTCTTTTCTTAGTATATGGGATGTTCGTAGTAGGGCAATTTTCTGGGTAACTTATATGTTGATGTTACCTGGGACACTGTTAGTAAGATTGTCCATTCCTTTTCTCACGAGGCCCAGTACTCCAATTACTATTGGTACAGTCTCAGTCTTCATTTCCTACATCCTGTTAATCTCGATCTCCAGATCTTTGTATTTGACCAATTTCTCGATAATTTTTTTATGTAGGTGTTTTCCTCAGATGGTACTGCTATTTCAATAACCATACACTTCCTGAATTTCTTGCCTTTTATGATAATATCAGGTCTATTGTCTTTTATTTCCCTGTAAATTTGAAATGTCATGTCCCAGAGGATAGTTACATCGTTATTGTTATTATTATTATTATTATTATTATTATTATTATTATTATTTTCTGTTGATTTTTGTTGTATACACATTTTATTCCGGGTCCCAATAATAAGGTTAGACATTGTGCCATAACATTTTCCACCTGTGATTATTGTAAAGAAACAAAACAAAACAAATAAACTAAAATCACACACATTTTACATATATAAATACGTAGTCTGTACTTGTGAGTACAATTTTTTGTGTGTCTTTAAGCCATGGACGACCAGGAATATCTTTATTGAGTTTATCAAAACCTTTTCCAATCAATACAAGAGATCGAACTTAACTGAAATTATCGATGTCCTCGTGTGCCACATTTCTGAGATTTCCATTTCAAAGTCCTTGTGTTTTGATAGATTTTTAAAGATCTTCAAAGATACATTGCAGTCTTCATCCGACTGCCATGTCCATAAGAACGAATATTGTGTTATCGTGGTTTTTGATTACGATTAGCTTTGATTGAACTGTCTGGATATATTGTAAATCCCATAAAATTGTTCTAGAACCTATCTCTGTAACCAAATCTGGGCGATATTCATACCAGTTCATTGCAGTTACTTTCCCGTAAAAGTTGCATATTTTCCATTGCCGATATTGGTCCAATCTATCATGCCCTGATTTATATTCAGTGGGTACTAATACGGTGCAACCTGAAACAAGATGGTCAATTATTTTCTATATATTTATCAGACTCTGTATTTAGGTTCAGCACAATTTTTCCGTATATTTGCTTTGTAATTTTTAGTTAGGAAGAATTGATCCTGTGCAGCAAAAATAAAACCTTCGGTTTTAGCTTTTAACCCTGCATTGCGTAACCAATGTTTACATCAGCTTGTTTGGTACGGGGAAAATTATTGATCATTTGGTACATTGCATTTGCCGCTACAGTCGGTGTATTCTGGTTTATTTGCTCTTCTTCACACACTTGAAATTCCCTTTGGAATTTATTGGCTTCCTTTTATATTGAATAAAGGTTCTTATTTCTTTCATGTTCTTTGGCACAGACCATCATCCAGTCGTCTGTAGTTTCCAGATATCTTTGACAGTTGAATGTTGTAGTTTAGTAAGACAGTTCTAGTTGAACTAATCCTCTGCCTCCTTCGGATCTGGACGCATCCAAACGATCAGCATCTGCTTTAGGACGATGCGTGCGGTGGCAAGAGAGAAGCTTTCTTGTTTTGACATTCACTCGCTAATTGTCACCTAAGGTCCAATTAAGGATGTTGAAATTGTATTGCATCATGGGAACAGCCAAATTATTTCTGGCTGTTATTCTGTTTTATGAATCCAACTCAGTATTTAGCATCAGACGTACACGCCTGTAGAACTCTTTTCTTTCTTTCACCTTCATTTGGGTATGTTGTAATTCATCTCCTTCGTTGACACCTAGATATTTATTGGCTTCTTGTTCCATTTTCCTAATGTTTGTGACAAAATCTATATCTGTCGTGTGTGTTTCTGCAATTCTCCCTTTCTAGAATCTTACTTTTGCACATTTATCTAATCTGAAATCCATACCGATGTCATCACTGAAACATTTTACATTATTAAAGAAACCCTTCAACTCATTGTCGTCTTTGGGAAATAGTTTGATATCATCCATGAAGACGAGGCAATTATTATTATTATTATTATTATATTTTTTTAACATGTGTATTTTGAATTTTTGTATGTTTAGCAATCTGTAGTACAGGGGTTGGCAACCTACGGCACGCGTGCAACACATGGCACGCCAAGCAACTTCCAATGGCACGCAGCCGCAAATGATACCATGATGTCCGAACTAATACGTACTACAACATATTGTAGAGCAGATATATTGACCTTTACTTGTAGAATAATACGTATGCTGTTGTCACAGTGAATGGTTTTAAAAACCTAAGTCGGCACATAGTTAGCAAAAGGTTGCTGACCTCTTCATGCTACTCATTAAACACTAAGAAACCGGGTAGGGACTATTTTTCCTAATATATTAACTTTTTTTTTATTGTTTTATACAACAGTTGATTTCCAAATAAATCCGTTACACATTGTGTTAAAAATAATCCGTCGGGGGCCCACGCAACGAAACAAGGCATTTTTCTGATATTTTTTTTTAGTTATTTCCCTCCAAGCATGGTGTTAATGCCCCTAAGACGCAATGACTTATTAAGAATGAAAGAGAATGAGAAATTTTAGTGAGGAGAAAGAACAATAAAAGAAAAGTGTCCGGGAAGGTAGAATATAGCGATGGTGTTGCATTTAATTTTTTGATGATAGTAAATAGCAGGGAATCAAAAATAAGTAAATAAATAAGAAAAAGAAAACGATGAGACCTAACAGCCAATGTAGTTGTACGTTTAGGTTCATGTGATTGAGGTATCAACGTGAACAGAGCATTAGAAGCAACTAACATGAAAATATTTATAGAAGAGACAGAGGAAAGCCATGTGATAAAATGACTGTAGTCGAGATGCCAGATTAGTACCGATAATATTACAGACCTTTTTTTCTGGATATTGTCGAGAAACTCGAGATATATAACAGAAGCCCGAGACCAGATATGTGGCAACAATATTTAATGCAAGGACGAATGGTACATTTATAGATCTGGAGTATTTTGATTTCCTATAAATGTAACAACGGAAGGGACATTGTAGAGAGGTATGATCACCCTCATCCTTTCTAACTGATGTGTTGAAGGATATCTTAGATGTAGCTATACATTGCTTTGCTTCAGATTTTCGTAATAAGTTTTTCCTATATTAAGTTGAATTGTATATCGGCCGTACTGATAATCTTTATTTTGTATGTGTAAGTGTTTATAAATAATTAAAAAAAAATAAGCTTCGACAGGCAGTGAAAATGAAAGAAATAATATTGAAACAGAAAAATAAACGTGAGCGCACTCTTTCGCTTATCGGATTCAGATTTTATTCTGTGTAACGTAGCGTGGAGGAATACATATGCGTTTGATTTTTACGTGCGTATCTCTGTTCCTTTTTAAAGTGCTTGTGCGCATGTGCATGCGCTTGCGTACGTCTTAGTTTTTTTTGTTTTTTTTAATTTTTTTTTTAGGAATGAACAAAATATCGATATCTTTATTCAAACACACGAAGAATTCTTTGGGCTTCTCAATAGAAGTTCTATTTTCAATCAGCATACACTGTCTCTCCACCATAGAATTCTAAATAAAACACCAAATCATTGGACACTTTTCAATTTTTCCTTATTTATTTTTCTTCGAAGACTACAGAAAACAAAAGAAAAATGTCCTCTATTGATTTACTCGGAAAACGTAACGAGCATATACCATTTCACATAAATAACTTTAGGAAAGGCATGAAACCAACTTAATTTGTATACATTCATATGATCACTAATCTAGATTATAATCTTGTAACTGGTACGCAACGTAGGTAGATAAAAAATATTAGTATGGATGTATATTGACAGTTCAAATCAGGTCTCTTTAATTCAGTAATATGACTTTCTGAGTTGGCCTCATCTCTGCAGGTAAGTGCTACTAATATTTTTATTATATTCAGGTGTGACAGATGAAAATAAAAAGTTTCGGATTCAATGGTATGTTAAAATGTACGATGGTTTTCTTTCGAAAGATTTTGCTTTATAGGAATATTATTTACAATATCTTTCCTAGCACCGATGGCACACTTGGATTTCTATTTAAAAAAAAAAAAAAATAACCGTTAGAATAATCCATGGATGTGCAGTCGGTGTAATAGAAAAAAAGAGGCTCGGAATGTGAAATTGGAGAACTGAGTTCGAATTTCAGGTTGGATTCGTTACGTTCACTTACAGGCAAATATTATTGGGGAAAGTAGGAATTAATTTCCTCACAACTGGGGATTGAATAACATAACTAGCGTCCGGGAAAATCATGGTTATCCTCAAAAACTGATAGTGTAATATACACTTGCAAAAGAAATTCTTACAATTTAAAATGTATTTCGGATCTAAATAACCCACAAAGTGTTGATAGGCCGTAAAAAAAATAATCAAGGTAATGCCAGTTGCATCGTAAATGAGAGGCAGCATATCTTCATTCAAGCATGCTTGGTTGAATAATCTGGGCATATTATGTCTATTTTATTTTAATCCTCTCCAATTCTCAGATCAACTTCTTAATGTTGAAATAAATTTCATTAAGAAAGGCGCTGTAGTTTTTTTTTTATTTCTTTCATTTTCCCAAGTCCTTTCAGTCTCATCCAAGATCATTTTCAGGGGTGAATTGCTAAGACAAAAAAATTAATATAATTTATAGTTGTCAATTTTTTTTTTAACTGGGTCCAGATCTGGACTGTTTTCGGGCTACTCCAGTGGTGTCAGGTTGATCCTGTTCAACACATTCTGAATAACTTTGGAGCGATGGCATGAAACAACATCAGGCTTACATATATTCCAGGGATTTCTTTTTTTTTAAAAAAAACATTTCACTCTAAGCAAGGCAATGAAGCCACTAAGACGCAAGGTATTACTGAGTGTTAGAGAATATGAGAACATTATACTATTGATGAGAGCAGGCAATAAAAGAACAAGAATGAAGATGACAGAAGATAACAATTGACATTGGATTTAAATATTTGAACATCAAAGTTGACTGGGAAGCAAGAATTCGGAAGAGAGTTCCACAGGCGATAAGTGCGAGAGAAGAAACTCTTAGTATAGAACTTACACTTACATCTAACCATTTCAACTCTAAAATGATAAAAACTTACCGCCAATCTAATACAGCCTTTAAATTCATAAAGTCTAGGTGCCATAGAAGAAAATACATCAGAACTATTACCATGAATGTATTTATAGAAAAAGCAGAGGGAAGCCAATTTACGGCGGTGGAAAATTGGCTGAAGCCGAGATGCCAGATCAGGACAAATAACATTGCAATTCATATGTAGTTCTAGTTTGTAATGCAATCATTCCACACACCTTGAACCATTCACCGTTGTCCCAGGAGACCAGCGGTAAAGTCCAGCTGTTCCAAATTATCTGGTTTGGTAGGGGCTTCATGGTCTGAATTGTGTACTTTTCATCAAATCTCTTACCAGGGGGTCTTTTAATGTTTCTTTTACACATAAGGAACTGTAGCAGAGTAGCTTCGTCTGAAAAGAATAACTTTGCTCCAGACTTCAAATGTCCAGGTTTCATATTCCTTAGCAAATACCAGGCGCTTGGATTTCATCGCTGCAGTTTGCTGTGGTTTACGAGCCGGCTTGAATGAGTGCCGAACAATCGCATATATTAGACAGCATAAAACTCTCTTATAACTGACGTTTGTACTATTTCTAAACAGAGCAGCGTATATATCCTCATTGGGGATCGGGTAGAAATACATTTCATCAAATGGTCATCTTTAGCTCTTGTTTTCCTTAGACGACCATTTCTCCCTTTGTCGCTAAATATGCCGGACTTTGGAAATTCACGATAGCCTACTTTTACACAATTTTATGTTAACAATGTCCTTCATCGTGTATAATCTTAATTTGGGTCCTTCGTTTAGGTGAAAGTGAGGAGGAATTACCCATCTTCTAAGCCTAATTCACGACACAAATACTAATACAGTAGTTATTAATTAGTCAATGAATATTTTTTTTACTATGAACTTTGTGTGAATAATGTCCGACGTATGAACAAAAAAGTTATTGCATCATTCAATATCATATGATAAAATGTAATAAAAAAAAATGAACCTTAATGGTTATATATATATATATATATATATATATATATATATATATATATATATATATATATATATATATCACCAAACCTAGAGATCCAGACAAAAAAGTTATTGCATCATTCAATATCATATGATAAAATGTAATAAAAAAAAAATGAACCTTAATGGTTATATATATATATATATATATATATATATATATTTAACTGTGAAAGCTACAAATAAAAAAAAGTCGAAATAATACTCAGTCTATACCGGTGTTTTTTTTTCGTCTGTCCAAATAAGCTTATTCCACATATGAAATGATTTTGGATTTTATTCTGTATAAATTTCTGCTCTGCAATAATAAATACACTGAGCTCTTTTCGTACATCAGTTTTAATATTTTATATTACTAGGATCCACTTGGATTATATACCAACGGATTTGTTACCTTTACTATATATATATAGGCACGGTGGAGTAATGGATATCGGCTTGGATTGAGGAATCGGAGAGCCGATTTTGAATTCCAGTGGAATCCATTACATTCACTTACTTGCTAATACCATTGGGAAAGGTATGAATCCTCTTCTTCTTCCTCCAGCGATGGGTAAAATAGCAGGACAGACTGGGTTCTATAGCCTTGGGTGGCAACTGGTCTAGGAGAAGGACAACTCTGAATTCAAAACCCGCGGAGGGTCGTTTGGGAACCTTGTGGCATTCGGTGCACCAGGTCTCTGTATTCGTCCCTCCAAAAAGTGTGGATGGTCCTGCACGAGGCCTTCACCACTATAATCAAATCTCATGTGCCGGTGTCGGGCTGTCGATTTCCTGGAAACTGATCTGCTTGACTCTCATACGTCGAATATTATTATTATATATATATTCTGCATTTCCGAGCGCTTTTGGCTATAGTTTTTATACTTTTAGCCATTATCAAGGCTGATTTTCCTTTTTAACTTAATTTATCGGTTGTGTGTATGTGTCTAGTGTTATAGGGATTTTTATTTTCAAAACACAGTCAGCGCATACTTCACAGTTAATGTTATTGAGTGTTTGCTTTTAATTTTTTAATATTAGGGCTTCCATTATTTTTAATCCTTTTTTTACGTGGGACTGAATTTATTATGCTTGTATTTTCTATTTGTATGCTTCGGATGAAATCTGGTAGTTCTGTGTATATGAGTTGTAATGGAGCTGTGGTTGGATACGTGTGACGTAAATGGTCTGAATAGACATTGACTAGCGAGACGGGTGTAATTATTTATGAGTTTGGTTTGATCAGGAGCACAAAACATTAAGGGACATTTGAACTTTTAAATAATCTTCGTTCGTTGCAATTTGAATTTTGCCGGTGTGTTGTTACTTTTCGAGAATAAGGTGAGCTAATTTAAATCTTTTTGTAATAGATAATTAATTTAATTTTTTGTTCGGAGTAGTGTATTTCTTTATGATATTTCTACGTGAAGATTCAACTTGTTTATAGTTGACGTACATTAGGCTTTTGTTGAAGATATTAATGTTATTGTTTTGTCCCTGTGTTCAGAATCGTTATTAATTACTTTGGAAAGAAATAGTCTAATCTGGTGGTCGATGAGGCAGTTAGAAAAACCATTGTTAACTAGTGTCTATTTTGCATTGTTAAGTTCTTTAAGTAGAGAGGATGAATTCTCGTGTGCTCTCTTTAGTGTCTATTAGTGTTTTTTTATACTACCCACCAATTACAGCATCACGGCTTAAAAGTCTAAAAAGTATAAAACCAACCCAAGTTATTTTAACGTCATTCGACGTTGAAAATTTATTTACAAACGTCCCGTTGATAAAAACATTTACATGTTCCTTAACTCTGTGTACACTAATAATTTTATTCTACCTCCATTCATCAAACCAAATAGCCTACAAAAAATATTAAATGCATGCACAACCAACGTCCCCTTCTACGACCATACTATTAACCTCTACAGCCAAACTAATGATGATAGTATGGAAAATTCGCTCGGCCCGAGTTTCTCCAACTACTATATGTCCCACGTAGAAAAGACGATATTTAAAGCAGTCACTAAACCAAAAACACGTAGAGTATATTTTTAATTTAGCGATAAACACACAAAAAAATACTAAGATCACAAGAAATTTAATTTTCGGCATTAAATGATTCATAAACGGGCGAATCAAATCAACACACACACACACACACACACACACATGGGGCAATGGTTAGCAAATTTGTCTCGCAAGATCAATTACAACTGAGTAGTGTGTTCGATCCTCATTGGGTGCTACATACTTTCATCACTATGTATATATATACTTTATGAAAAATTAGGTAATCCGTATTGGTTTATATATATATATATATTATGAAAAATTAGGTAATCTGTATGGGTTTGTTTCAATCTTTGCAAGTAAAGTCTGATGATCCGCAGTCATTTAAAAGGGCTGTGGTGAAATAATTTATTACACGGAACCTTAAAGTGGTCTGTTTTTATTTAAATGATATATATATATATATATATATATATATATGTATATTATGAAAATGGATAAAGTCCAGTAATTATTTTAAGATATTTATGTTTATACGTTCTTTATATATATATATATATATATATATATATATATATATATATATATATATACAAATATTTGCTTTACAGATATTTGTATCTATAAAAAGAACGTATAAACATAAAAAAATGTCTTAAAATAATTGTCGGACTTTGTTCATTTCATAATATGTGACGTCATCTGTTTACATTTGGATACGCATCGAGCAGATATGAATGTACGAGAGAAAATCATGGAGAATTGTACTTTAAAAGCAGTAAAATCGACCTTCCTAACCGAAACGCTCTTCTGTGGCGAAATCAGTAAAAGCACGTCAGGCTTTATGACGGTTCCATATAGGATACAGGTTCGATTCCTGTTGGGAGACGCATATTTTGTATGAAAAATTTCTCGGACATTCAAGCCAATAAATGTCGTTAATACTGTTTATTATAAACAGAGCGTTTACTTAAATATTTGTATCTATAAAAAGAACGTATAAACATAAAAAATGTCTTAAAATAATTGTTGGACTTTGTCCATTTCATAATATATGGGAGTGTATATTTGAACGTGTTTGTATTTATTATCTCATCTTGTTCCCATGCCAACTCCATCATTGATATTGATAATTTTACAAAAGGATGACGTCATCAGATTTGAAAGCGACTGACGTCATAGCAATTTCTCCCGTCTCATTAAGGATGGCGCCATGGCCGCTCCCAGTCTTTGGTCTAGACACAACACTAGTTGCCTTTATATATCCACACAGTGCAATAGATCTAAAATAATTCTCAAATATCCACACCAATACCCAATATGGGCACCTCGACGTGGTGTAATAGCAGTCTTGTTTCGCTAGTACAATTGCATCGAAATAGTGAGTTCGATCCTCACTGATTGGCCCATACTTTCTGTCTGACACATCTAAGCTGCGCTTAGTAAATCACGAAACCAATATGCAATTGATTTTACGAAGAAAATTGTTTGGCAAACTTGTGTCGTACGAGACCTAGAGTCGGGATCAAAGTTAAGTATCTGTTCTTTACCCATCTGTTTTGCTTCTATTTTCTAGTAGTTCACTGAAAGGTTTTTGAAAAATACCTGGTCACAGGGAATCTAAACAATTCAGCACCTCCCACATTGCATTAACAGACGCCAGCATGAGAGTCATCGTGGTAACCTTGTAATATTTTGGTTTAGCCACTGGCATCCTCATGTTGGAAACGAGCTTGTGTCGCATCTTACCACCTTAGGAAGTCACGTAATGACCCCGGTTTTCCGGCAGTGATCATATACGGGGGGAGCATATCCTTGTGATTTCAAAACTTACAGTGTGTGTGTGTGTGTGGGGGGGTCTTCATTTTACTGAAGATAATAGTTGCGTGGATTGGGCCATTTTTCCATGGTCCGTATGTACAAGTATTGAACAGTGTTAAACAGATCCTATGTCCCAACTTATCGCCAAAGTCAAACAACGTCGGTCCATCTAGGTCAGTCCCTAGAGGGCGACCGTTTGGGAATATCAGGTCTTGTAAGCTTGAATGTGCGGGTGGTGTAATGGATACTGGCTCGGAATTAGAATTTAGAGTTAGCGTTGGGTCTGTTATATTGACTTACACGCCTTACACCTTTGAGAAAGATATAAATCCACCTTTTCTCTCCCAGATATTTGTTAATTAGTAATTTTATATTACTAAACCGTTACAATCGCCATAAAATATTTTACAATCTGAAAATAATTTCTGACTTTAAATAACCTGCAAAGAGTTGATAAGCCGTAAAAAACGAATCAACAAATCACTAAAACATTTAGAAGTTGCTTACTTTGTACATTACTTGAATAATATCCTCTTAATAAGTGGATTTTGATGGTCCGGTATTGTCGAGCACTATTTTGCATTTAACGTTATCTACTGTGCTAGGGTACTATTGAGCACTTTCTAAGCACGCTTTTCATAATTTTTCACGTATTTCCTGCCTCGTTGACAT
>OZ010602.1:88501897-88519397 GCA_963932145.1 Acanthosepion lycidas | reverse complement strand
TTTTGATGTTATTTAGGGTTGAGTAGCCTAATTCATATAAATAATAACTGGAAAATTGCGATAAAACAGATAGAGCCTTTTTTAGCCAATATTGGATATTCTTTTTGTATTGAAATCCAAAATGTATCAATGGGTGATAAGCAGACCCTCATTTCTTTTCCAGTTAAGCGTAGTCTTTCTCGCTTTTTATTTTTGATGTTATTTAGGGTTGAGAAGCCTAATTCACATAAATAAGAAGTAAAACATTGCAATTAAACTTATAAATTTTAGCTAATGTGGGATAAAAAGTTTAATACTGACTAGCAGTATAACCCGCCTTTGCCCGGGTTTTTCATTACGGGGAATTTTTGCCGTTCAACTGCAGCAGTTTAAGTTTAAAGTCATCCCACCCGAAAATCACTATTAGTAACAACATTTGGGTTCAATTGAGGTACATCCTCAAATGAGGGGTTAACAATTTGAATGGTGGGGTTGGCCCCTGAAAAGGGAACTGTATATTAATAAATAATATTGTAATAATTTAAACTATTTATTTTTATTGAAGTCTTTATGAAATATATATATATATATATATATATATATATATATATATATATATACATATATATATATATATATATATATATATATCCAAGAACAGATAGTAAATAGTAAAACGTTGCTGATAGTCATAATGGACAGGAAGTAGTGGAGAGCCATTGTCACTAACAATTTGGTCTCAAAAACGGTACTGAAGAATCAAACAAAAAATGTTTTCGAAATCGGATGAAAACTGTGGAAATGCATAAATAACATCCAATCACACACACACACACACACACACACACACACACACACACACACACACACACACACACACAAAGGGTGTTTCATTAAGACGGATTATATATAAGGGTGTTTCATTAGGAGGGATCCAAGTCGGCAATAAGTAAATCAATGTTGTTGGTGAAAATGTATTTATTTCTCTATTGGATCTTGTTATTTAAGTCATGACAATTATGGGTGAAAAACAATATCACCCAAATGTCCAAATCTGAAAGAAAAAGAAAAAAAACCATTAGACGCTTAAACTTAATTCACATTAAAAATTGGTCCAAGTTATAGGAGCACCCTTTTTATAGAGGGTGTATCCATTACACTCAGTTACGTGCTAATACCCTTGAGAAAGGTATGAGTCCTCTTCTTCCACCTATGTGTAAATAGCAGGAGAGACCGGGTTCTATAGCTTTGGATGGCAATTGGTCTACCGCAGAAAGAAATACGCTCTACTGCGGGAAAAGTCCTCGTCAGTCATTATCGACAGATACATGAACGCCTAAGAGTGTATCACGCAAGGCACATAACTGATTGTATCAAAAATACTTTTACAAATTTTGGAGTCAGGTTCCTCACATCAAAACAAGGACAAAATTCCATATAATCATATGTCCACAAATCCTTCGTTTTTGAGTTATCAAGTTTACGACGCTGTATTGCTTTGTAGACTAGGTTACATTTGTCATTCGTATACACTTGTGGCTAGTCTGTCTTCAAAGTTTAACGTTTGTAGTCGTGAGAACTGAGAAGTATTACTTTTAGCAATGGCTGGATATTCATATCGTGGACAAGCGAATGATAATGGACGCGAAGCTGCACGGCTGTATCAGATTGTGTTTCCAGAACGAAGGCAGTCGAGTAATCCAAATTTTGCTTCTGTTTATCATCGCGTTGCTGAAACAGGACCTGTGGCACCTCAAACTCTAAAAAAATGGTTTTAATAGAAAGATTTTATAAATTTCAACCTATTTCTTTTTAAATTGATTTAATAGAAAGTTTTTATAAATTTAAACATATTTTCTTGAAAAATTGTCTTAATAAAAAGATTTTATAAATTTTAACCTTTTTTTTTTTTTGTAAAATTGTTTTAATAAAGTGATTTCATAAATTACAACTGAAATCGGCACTGGCTTCTCTTTCAATGAGTGCCAAATGTCGCTGAGACATTCAGTGAATATCAAAATGTCCGATAACTTTTTTTAGTATTGATTGGTGTTTCTTTCCTAGCCTTTTATTTGAAGTAGTGTGGAATGTCAACATCTTGATTTTGTAATTATTTTCTCTTCAAGTTACATGTGATATCCATTTAAACAGTTTCTGTTATTTGGTACAGTTCTTTGTTGGTGATTGTGTAGTGCCAGCCCACAACGTCCGAAGAAGGATGGTCTTCGTCAAGACCCACACACTTCACTGGCTCTAAGACATTATTAAATATTGATCTTAAAAAACGGTTTTATACAATTGAAATATTAACATAATAATTGGAAAACTATATTTAAAGTATCGCACGTAAAAGTCAAAGACTCAGGAAAAGAAAAAAATACTGAATATGTAAACTGTATTTAAAATTATCTTGCGTATTTTTTAATCGATTTCACCCTATGCAAGGCAATAAAGCCATGAGACACAAGAGCTTACTGTGTGTGGAGGAATTGCAAACAGAAACATTACTAATAAGCTGGAAATAAAAAAAAGTCATCAGAGGCACAGTAGATAGACATTGAGATTGCATTTAAAGTTTTGAAGATTAAATTTATCTAAAAAGAATTGAATAAGAAGTGATTTCCATCTGGTTTAGAAGTTTTCTATTGATATAAATTAATAATCTGATCCCCCAGAATTAATCCATATCACCATAATACTCTCTGAGACGGAATAAATACATTGAATCAGTAGCTTCATCTATCACAAGAAAAGTTGGTTCTCTGTGTCGTGCCAGTTTTTCTCGCCTGGGTCCATCTGTCAAATCTATAAATCGCCTTACATGGAATACTGCTGCCATATTTGGTCTGGAGTCCCCGCTGTCCCTCTCAAGGTCTTAATGACAAAATCCAGAGACGGATATGTAATGTGTTTGGTCCTGATCTGGCATCTCGTCCACAATCACTTTCTCACAGACGTGCCGTCGCTTCCCTCTTTCTTTTCTACAAATACTTTTATGGTAACTGCTCCGATGAGCTACTTTCGCTGGTTCCCAAACTGCATAAATTTAAACATGCTACTAGGTTGGTATCTCAGTCCCACCCTTTCACTGTCGAATCTGTTAGATGTAGCCATATTTTCTACTCCAACAAGCTGCTCACAATGAGAAAACAGATAGCCGTTCGAATTCCAGTCGGGTTCATTATATTGATTTAACCTTGGAAAAGTTATGAATTCTTATCCATCCACCTAACTATGGGTTAAAAAGTAGGACTTGTATCTGGAAAATTCACCACTGTCTCTAAATAATTGTTCATGAAATATTCGCTCTCAAAAAAAAAATATTAGGTTGGTGCAAAAATAATGACGTAATAATGTCGTTTTTGACGTATTTTTTAACGTCAAAAAACGTCATTATTACGGCATTATTTTTGCACCAACCTAATAGTTACTTTTTACAATCTAAAAATATACATCACCCATGCATATTTGCTGACGAATGAAGGTCAAGCAACACGGACAACATGCTAAGCGGCGCTCAGGGCGAAACACATTTTAAATTAATGTATTCACTTAGCACTTGTAAATTATTATAAATACTACAAGGAAAGCAACATAAGAAAATTATTTGAAAATGCTGAAACGTTCAACATAATGTCGTACCTTAAAGATTTGGTTTATACCAAAAGGATTTGATTTATACTAAAACATATAACACCTACATTAGATCACATACAAACTATAAAACATACATTTATGTGATTTACAAAATATCTAATGTTGAAAGCATAAAACTGCGTTCAAAATATACGTAGCTGAAGCAACACGTGACAGGGTGCTTCACTGGTCACTATAATCTGTTCACGTCGAGGATCAACCGATATCGATCCTATATATACACACAGTAAGAGGCAAAAAAATGGACGCACCCATAGAAAGACGATTTCTGTATATTGACCAAGACAAGTGTGTAATAGAATTCGTTTATTAATAGAGGGTATTAATACAGGCGTATATATGTACATTATACAAGTAAAAAAATGATTTAATAACGATGTTTATCCTTTAAGGTAGTATGCTAAGCATACTGCCTTAAAGAATAAACGTTATCTAGAGAGTAAGCGGAACGAGGATAAATTGCAACTCTTCCAGAGGCCTAGTCATAGTCCTGAAAACATTTGGGCAACAATGGACAAGCGTGTCCGTAATAGCAAAGTTAACACAGAAGATTAGCTTTTTTCGCGAAAGGCTGGAAAAATCTGGCGAAGGACATTAACTAAAGAATTTAATCGATAGCATACCACGAAGAATTAAGGCCGTTATTAAAGCAAAAGTTTACCCAACAAAATACTAAATTCTTTTTTACTTGTATAATGTACATATGTACACCTGTATTAATACCCTGCATTAATAAACGTATTCTATTACTCAGTTGTCTTGTTAAAATTTCAAAAATCGATTTTCTATGGGTGCGTCCATTCATTTGCTTCATACTGCATATATATTAGGTTGGTGTAAAAATGATATCGTTTTTTGAGGTATTTTTGAACGTCAAAAAACCATATTATTTTTGCACCAACCTAATATATATATATATATATATATATATATATATATATATATATATATATATATATATATATATATATATAAAGATATTTTTATGTTTATACGTTCTTTTTATAGATACAAATATTTAAGTAAATGCTCTGTTTATAATAAACAGTATTGACCAACATTTACAGGCCTAAATATTTTTTGTGAAAATTTCTCGGACATTCAGGTCAGGTCAACATAAAAATCTCTTTAAATATTTGTCGGACTTTGTCCATTTCATAATGTGTGGCGTCATTTGTTTACATTTGGATACGCCTTAAGCAGATATGAATGTACGTGAGAAAATCATGGAAGATTGTAGTTTAAAGACAGTAAAATCGACCTTTCTAACCGAACGCTCCTCTGTGGCCGAATCGGTTAAGGCACGTCAGGCTAAATGACGGTTCCGTTTAGGATACAGGTTCGATTGTTGTCGGAGGACGAATATTTTCTATGAACATTATTCAAATTATGTAACTGCATGGGATTATTGCCCATCTTACAAAATGTTTAATATCTAAAAAACCACTAACCTAATATGTATACCAGTATTTATACACGAAATATTTAAATATTTTTTAATTTTTCGCCTTTCGAACTCAAGAATTTGAATGATATAAAATATAAATAATTAATTCGAATATTTCAATAAATAAAACAGAAACAAACAATTTTATATCATCATCATGTGCGTGTGTGTGTGTATATGTGTTTGTCTGTGTGTGCGTGTGCAAAGAAATATATAACTTCAGTAGGCAAATACACTTGTAAAATAGAATACGTGGATTTAACACATCACAAGAAATATTTAAATAAAATCCTCACTTAAAATTTTGAAAAACTTAGCGTTGCGTCTTTGCACGTTCCAAGATTGTTCCTAACCGTCATTAATAGCAGATATTCAAAAAACATCTTTCGGTCGACAAACAAGTATTTCGTCTTCAAGTTTTTGATTTTATAAGAAAAAAAAACACATGCCTGATGATGAATAGAGGACTATTCGTAAGTACTAGCATTTTAACATCAAATAAACTGAAAACTACAGACATCAATGGTTTCGACGAGGATCACTTCACTCTATGGATTAACAGTATTTTAATGCATATATTATGTCTCTAGTGACGGATGTCACCATTAATCGCATTAATATTTCTGATTGATTCTATGTGTGATTATTTCTTTGTGTATATATATATATATATATATATATATATATATATATATATATATATATATATATATATATGTGTGTGTGTGTGTGTTTGTGTGTGTGTGTGTATTCTAGCAAAGAACCAACTTAGGTGTGCTGGTCATGTGAGAATGGATGAGCATAGGCTTCCAAAAAAGGTGGTGTATGGACAACTACCAAATGACAAGCCAATATATATATATATATATATATATATATATATATATATATATATGTGTGTGTGTGTGTGTGTGTGTGTGTGTATGTATTCTAGCAAAGAATCAACTTAGGTGTGCTGGTCATGTGAGAATGGATGAGCATAGGCTTCCAAAAAAGGTGGTGTATGGACAACTACCAAACGACAAGCCAATATATATATATATATATATATATATATATATATGTGTGTGTGTGTGTGTGTGTGTGTGTGTGTATTTAATCAATTCACTCCAGGTAAGGCAATAATGCCACTAAGACGCAAGGGGGGGGGGCTACTGTGCGTGAAAATAAATGAAAAGACTGTACAAGGAATAAAATAAAAAAAAAATATTTAGTCTATAACATTTCAGATTTCAGGCGGAGACTTTAGATGTATAGAGGCAAAGTACACCTTATAGTGAACCGGAAACCCAATCCTAAACAGGAAACAATTTATGAACTTCCCACTTCCTGTTTGAAAAACCTGCGATGAGAGTGAATCGGACTGTAGGGTAACCAATCCACTATTGAAGTAAATTAAATTAATCAATAACTAATTAGTGAATGCAGTTTCAGAGTTTAGACGGAAACATTAGAAGTAGAGAATTGAAGGAACTGTAAATCCTATTCTAAACAGTAAACAAGGGATAAATCTTTACTCTTGTTCAACCAACCGGAAGGACATGTGAACCGGAAGATAGACAACCCTATAAGCAACTCTTGACCGATTCCTATACACAATTAGAACATACCTATTCAGTAAGCGTCTAACTTGAGTGGCACCAAGGCCTTGTATTGAGATAACAATATTAAAACAACCACAACAAAAGCAAAGAAAAGAAAAAAATAAGAAACTCACACCGACTTTGAAGATACCGTTGACGTCATCGAAAATTTATCAACTGGCAAAAATGTGTTTCCTATTATAAAAAAGTATACATTTTCAAATTCTCTTTGCTAATTTATAAACGGGACTAAGTTTTTTTGGACGTGCGGTTTGACACTGTGACCTTTTCGTTTGTGCGAATTTGGCGAAAAAGCCACGTCAATTTCCAATCATACAAGGTTAAAAAGTACAAGAGAGAACTATCAAAAATATAATCTTCGATTTCGAGAATGAAATTTGCTTGACACAATCAAATTGAACGCAACTATTCTTTGTCTCCGTCAGGAATAATAATACGAGAAAAGGAAAACCAAAAAATTGATTGCAATTTTTCGAAACAAAAGATTTATTCGTAAAGTCTATCGCATAAACAATCGGAAAATTTCCGAAATGTTTGTACGGAACAAAAATGAATGTGTCTTTTCTATCGCTTCTGAAGTAAAAGTCGCTTAAACTTTTGGAGATCCAGATAAAACAAATAAGAAAGAAACATTTCATACATTCATACATATATATATATATATATATATATATATATATATATATATATATATATATATATGTGTGTGTGTGCATTTAGCGAAAGAGAGAGAGAGAGAGGGGGTAGAAAAGGAGAAACAGAGAAATCGAGAAACAAGGAGAGTAAAAAACAAGGAAAAAAGAACGACCGAAAAACAGAGAATAGTTGAAAGGGTGAACGAACGAGCGAAAGAAAGAAAGAAAGAAAGAAAGAAAGAAAGAAAGAAAGAAAGAAAGAAAACAAGGATGGGGAAAAGAAAAATCAAATAGAAAGAAAGAAAGAAAGAAAGAAAGAAAGAAAGAAAGAAAGAAAGAAAGAAAGTGAGTTAGAAATGAAGGGGGAAAGAAGGAAAGAAATAAAACGAGGATGGGGAAAAGAAAAATCAAATCGAAAGAAAGAAAGAAAGAAAGAAAGAAATAAAACAAGGATGGGGAAAAGAAAAATCAAATAGAAAGAAAGAAAGAAAGAAAGAAAATTAAAGAAAGAAAAAGAAAGAAAAAGAAGAAAAAAGCAGAGAGATAAAATAACAAAGAAAACGACAGAGAGAAGAACAAGCATTAAGATAGGATTTAATCGAGCGAAAGACCGAAGAAAGAGAGAGAGAGAAAGAGAGAGAGAGAGAGAAAGAGAGAGAGAGAGAGAGAGAAAGAATAGAATGAACAATACAGAAAAAGTGAGACAAGTAAAAAAAGGTGGAACAATGCAGAATGAGAGATAAAAGATAAAGAGAGGTAGAAATAGAAAGATAGGAAGTAAGAAAGACAGACAGAAAGAAATTACGAAAGAAAGAAAGAAATAAAGAAAGAAGAAAGAAAAGAAAGTGATAGAGAGGAAGAAAATTTCACGAAGAATGAAAACGCAAAGACGAGGAAAAGTTAAAAAAAAAAACAAATAGAAAGAATACAAAAAGAAAAGAACAATAAAAAAAGAGAGATAAAGAGAAAACATAAAAATAGGATGAAATCAAGCGAAAGGCAAAGAAAGATAGAAAAAAAGAAAAGAAAGAGCAATGCAGGAAGAGAGAGAAAAGATAAAGCGAGGTAGAAATCGAGCGAAAGATCGAACGAACGAAGTAAAGAAAGAAAGAAAGAAAGAAACAAACAAACAAAGAAACAAAGAAAGAAAAGTTTTCAGATCAGGAGAGAAAGAAAATTAGAGTGAGAAAGAAAGATAACGAAAAAAAAAAAAAACCTAAGTGAATGACTAAAAGGTCATAGGAAGCAGTTTCCCACTTTTGCGCGTTTACGGAATTTGAGATTACAATTTAACATCAAAGATTAAGAAAGTTAAAAGAGAAAAGATCACTTTCTTTACTGAAGCCGATACAGCTTCATTTCGTTGTAATTCTTTTTACTTGCGGGTACAGGCAAGTGTTCAAGCGGAGAGCAACATATCAAAGTCGATAATCACAACTCTTTAGGTAAGCAATCATCTTCAACAAAGTTTTCCTAAACAAAGAAAAATATTGTCTTAAGTCGTCCGAATCTCTTTGACGAAGCATTCCTATTATCGATAATATTTAACCAATTCTTCAGTCATCTCCTTCTTTGCAAACACGTAAATATAAAACCGTCTTATTTTTAATTTTTTTTTTTTGGTAAAGAGTTAACATTTTCCCTTACACTTAATGTGTGGAAGGTGTAAAAGATAGCGGCTCGCAATGTGAAATCAGATAAGCCGAGATCGAATTCCATTCGAAGTCATTACATTCGCTTGCGTCCAAATATCGTTGCGAAAGTTATGAATCCATCTCCTCTCCCCTGCTAAGGGTTAAATAGTAGGAGGAGTATCTGAAAAATCAAAGAAATATTTTTATGTCCCCCCAAATTATTAATGCGATATACATTGATAATAAAACAAATATATTTAAGACTACGTGTATTGAAGTTTGCTACTAGATTGGCTTCTAGGTCCCACTCTTTTACGGCTGAATTAGGAAAATGTAACCACCGTTTTTACTCGAACAGTTTCTTTTCCCGCCTGTGAAACTCCCTTCTGTTTAATTGCTTCCCTTATAATCTTCAAAAATTTAAATGCAATGTCAATGGCCATCTTCTTGAACTCCGTTCAGCTTTTATCCTTTCCTCCGTACCACCTATAAATTTTTTTTCTTTCACCTTCTCTCTCTGGAATCTCCTGCGTATTAGTGGCATTCACGACTTGATTGGTTAAGTGATTAAAAAAAAAAAAGCAAAAAAAAAAATGTAAAAATATGGTTCGATTTAAGACTTTGAGCCCTGCGTCTCTGAACAATTTGAACCTTTCTGCTTGAGCTCCTGAGTCAAAATTCTCAAATAATTGGCATGTAATGTTTGACGGCAGATATAAAAATAGCTTACCCACCGAACATTAAGTCATTTTTCTCTACCACCGTTCAACCGGTGGTTGGACATTAGGTCATTTTTTTTTTACTCCTGTTGAATGTAATTTTTCTCTATCACCGGTAAAACGGTGGTCTGGGCTCAAAGGGTTATTTAAAATGTTAATAAGCTGTAGCAAAGGAACAATCGGCCATTGTCCTTATTTTCATGAAACATCGTATCACTTTCTACGCATCAGTGATAATCAAATTTGTGTTATTTGTCCCTTACTTTCACTCATCTATAGCATGTGTCTATCTCTCTTTCTCCTCTCCCCTCCTCTCTCTATCTCTCATATATATATATATATATATATATATATATATAAAGATGACAGTTCATCGCCAACACGGCAAAGGACGACAGTTCATCGCCAACACGTACGGCGCTACTCAGAGAATTTAATATACATAATTACATGCAAAGGTTGCTAGGAATATTACATTGGGCAAACCAGCCATTCACTCCGGTAAAGGATGACATTTCATCGCCAACAAATTAGCGACCCCCACACCAGAAAAAATATCACTTAGCCAGCGTATCGAGAAATGCAGAGGACAAAATCTGCAAAATTTTTACTATCTTCCCATTCTAACAGTGCGATTACAGAACTACTGAAGAAAGGCAGATTAATAAGGAAATATTTTTTAAGGCAATTCATTCCAAGCAAGGCGGGTGTGCCACTAGCACGCAAAGGGTTACAGAAGATTGAGAACCAGAGTAAAGAGGCGTGTTTGAGGAAAGGATACAGAGAAGGACGGGGAACAAACTCAGTGTGTCAAATGTCGATACTATTTCATTGAATAAATAGATTCTACCCAATTCCACTTACCATAAACAACATATATAGCCAGATACGCCCTTTGATTTTCATTTTTTTCATTGGTACAAAACATAAGCATCAACAAGTGGATATAGAGACAGTAAAAACCTTTTTGAAAATCTAAGCGAAACCAGTTAAATTAAAAAAGTAAAAAAAAAAAGAAAAATTATTTTTCTAAGACAAAAACATTGAAAATCTAATTGTAAGTAACAAATGTTTATTTCTTCTCTGTAAAGATTTAATAAATAATAAATAACACTATATTAAAAATTAAGTGTTTTTTTGCCAATCCTCATTTTAGTCTATACAATAAAATTTTGTACAGAATCTTTCTAACAAAAAATATTTTTACCTATCTACCTACCTATATATATATATATGTATATATATTTATATATGTGTGTGTGTATATTTGTGTAAACTATCTTCATTCCAGCCTGTTTGGTTAAATAACCTAAACATTTTATATCTATTTTATCTTAATCCTCTCAAATTTACGGATCAATTTCTTAGTGTTGTTACAAAATTGAGTAAGAAAGGCGCCATAGTTTTCCATGTTTCTTTTATTTTCCCAAGTACTTTTAACTTCATCCAATATCAACTTCAGATGTGAATTGATAAGACAAAAAATAATGTAATTGATAGTTGCGAATTTTTTTTTTTTTTTTTTGTAATGAAAATATTGATTGGTACCAGCGAGTTTTGCCCCAATTGATACTGAGAGCTAGATCTGCATGCACATCAGCTGCCGGATTCTCCTTATCTAGACCAGCGTTTCTCCACCGCTGCGCCCAGGCACCCTAATGCACACTGAAATGTACCGAGGTGCCGCCGGGCGCTCTGAAATGTGGTGATGTTCACCCAAACGCCCTAATGTGCCCTACAAAGTGGTGAGGTTCACCCAGGCGACCTAATGCGCCATACAAAGTGGTGAGGTTCTCCCAAACGCGCTAATGTGCCCTACAAAGTGTTGAGGTTCACCTAAACGCCCTAATGTGCCCTACAAAGTTGTGAGGTTCACCCAAACGCCCTAATGTGCCCTACGAAGTGGTGATGTTCACCCAAGCGCCCTAATGCGCCCTGAAAAGTGGTAAGGTTTGCCCGGCCCCCCTAATGCTCCCTGAAAGGTGGTGTGGTTCGCCCCAGTTTGACAGAAGAGTAATTTATGAATTATTTTTATAATTAAAAAGTCATTGTCTGTAAAGCCCATCCTTTCCATCTAACTCACGTATTTTTATCCAATGGGCTTACGGCCGCATCACATTGAAACACCGGTTCCAGTACGATCACCAAAACATGGCCAGTATCTAGATGGGCGACCGGTTGGAAATATCATGTGCTGTAAACTTGGATGTGCGGGTGGTGTAATGGGTAATGACTCGGAATTTTTAATTGGAGAGCCGAGTTCCAATTTCAGTTGGGTTCGTTATATTCACTTATGTGCGGATACACTTAGGAAATGTATTAATTCACCTCTTCTCCCTCATCTATGGGTTAATTAGTAAGAATTGTATCACTAAAATCATTATTATAAAAAAAAAATTCTTACAATCTAAAAATATTTTCTGGCTTTAAATAATCTGTAAAGGGTTGATAAGCCGTAGAAAATGATTCAATCAATCATTTTATCAGATGAAAACTATTTTTAAACCCCATTTTTTCTAATGTGCCCTGAAAGGTAACCAGGTGCATCCAGTCGCCCTAATGAGCACTAAAAGTGGGTGACGTTCGCCCGGGTGTCCTAATGCACCTGAAAGGTGCGCCCCTCAAGTGAACAGAAGTGTAAGTTATGGATTATATTTAAATTATAAAAAATCTTTATTTTTTTTTAAACCCTAGAGACACTAAGCAATATTATGTCTTCAAAATAAACGCTTATTTAAGAAAACTTCTTTATTATTTGCCTATTATCAAATTTCAGAACTTATTGTCCTTTATTGATATTTAAAGTGCACCCCAGATTTTAGTTATTCGACCAGTGACGCCCTGAACTAAAAGAAAATGGCCGAGAAACACTGATTTAGACTGTTGGAGGGTTAGACCGTGGTATCGTACACATGTATATTTACTGAGAATATTCTTTGGCAGATCCCTAATATAAAACAAAAAGTGCTTAGGACCGAAAAGAAAATCTTTCGAAGCCTCAGCATTGATGTCACATATTTAAAAGGACTGGTCATTAATGGCGACATTCAAGTACCTACCTAAGAGGAAGGACTTGATAATCAAGAAGGCTCTTCCAGAGATACCTTTTTCTCCCTGGTGCGTCGACTACATGGATTTAAGCGCAGTACTAGATTGGCATCTAGGTTCCATCCATTTACTGTTGAAATAGCTGAATGCAACCGCTACTTCTACACCAACAATTTATTTTCTCGCACTTCCTACCCGTGGAACCCTCTTTCGTTTATTTGCTTTCCTGATAACTACCATCTTCAAAAATTTAAATGTAGCATCAATCGGCATCTTTCTGACTTCTTGAATTCCGTTCAGCTTTTGTCCTTTCTTCAGTCCTCCCTATACGCATTCTTAGATTTCAATTTCACTATCTGCTACACCTGAGTTAAAATCATTTCTCCCCAAGCAAGGCAATAAAGCCACTAGGACGCAAAGTGTTACTGAGTGTTAGAGAATATGAGAAAAACTACTATTAAGGAGAGAGGACAATAAAAGAACAAGAATTAAGAAGATAGGAGATAATGACTCAAATTTTATTCGTTTCTCTCCAAGCAAGACAATAAAGCCACTAAGACGCAAGGGGTTACTGAGTGTTAGAGAATATGAAAAAAAAATCTACTATTAAGGAGAGAGGACAATAAAAGAACAATAATTAAGAAGATAGGAGATAACTATTGATATTGCACTTAAATTTTAATCGTTTCTCACCAAGCAAGGAAATAAATTCACTAAGACGCAAGGGGTTATCGAATGTTAGAGAATATGAGAAAAACTACTATTAAGGAGAATAAAAGAACAAGAATTTAGGTGATAACGATTGACATTACATTTAAATTTTGGAAGATCAAAGTTGGCTGGAAAGCAGGAAGCCAGAAGAAAGTTCCACAAGCGAGAAGTGCGATAGATGAGACTGTTAACACAGAGTCTACAGTTATATCCTGCCATTTAAACTGTAAAATGTTGAGACCGTGACGCCAATCTAGTACTGCGCTTAATTTCATAAAATCTAAATCGTTAAATTTGTTATTCGTCCCCACCTTCCTTTTATCATCATTATCAGAGCTGTTTAATTTTAAAGACATAGTGTGATTTTTCATTTTCAATATGGCTGCTCATTTCCGTGATCAATCCCTTTTGAGTTTCTTGAAAACACACTCTATATACACTATATTATTATATTACACTATCTATTGTATTATTACATATAATAAAAGCATATATATTATTATATTATAGTATAATTAAAAATGTATAATAATTATGTAATAATTAATATATCATATGAAAATATTATATCAAAAATACAAAATATATTAAATATTTATATAAGTATTATAATATTCCTATAATAATTAAAAATATAATAATAATAATAATAATAATAATAATAATAATATGTAATAATTATAATATACTATTATATAATATTATATAGTTGTTTCATGATACATTTTTTAGAGGCATCAAGCGGGGTCTTCAGTGATGCACTGCCTTCATCGCCAATTTCGGGTTTTGTATCATGTCGGTTCAAACAGTAACACCGACCTTACTCCGGATGGGTCAGGCTGCCTCCTTAAAAAATCATATCCACCGGCAGAGCCAAGAGGCCGACCGTTCTTCTTGAAATAAGTCAGTCAGTATCAGCCAAAGAAAAAAAAATGTTTTTCTATCATAAACCTATACTTTCACAAACACGTATCCAAAAATTAGTCTGATTACAAATTGTAGGAGCGTTTCTAAAAAAAAAAAAAATAATTCGCTATTCAAGTTTGCATTTACCTTATAAGCTTAAGCAAACGAAAGTGCAGAATTTTTTCTTTTTCCATACATGGATGTACACCCTCACATCTACATATATGTAGTATATAATATAATATAGTATAAATAATATTAGTGTTTAAGCCTTTTTATATATATATATATATATATATATATATATATATATATATATATATATATATATATATATATATAGACACTATATAAAATATAGTGTCATATATATATATATATATATATATATATATATATATATATATGACACTATATTTTATATACAAAGGGTGTTTCATTAAGACGGATTATATATAAGGGTGTTTCATTAAGATGGATCAAAGTCGGCAGTAAATAAATCCGTGTTAATGGTTAAAATTTATTTATTTGTCTATTGAATCATGTTAAGTCATGGCAATTATGTGTGAAAAATAATATCGGCCAAATGTCTGCCAAATCTGAAAGAAAAAAGAAAAAAAAATCCTTAAACGCTTAAACTTAATTCACATTTAAAATCTGTCCAAGTTATTGGAGCACCCTTTATATAAGGATGAAAACAGACTGTCGCCTCTGGGTGTTGAATTCAATGTCCACTTTTATATCTACATAGGTTCTATCTCTGATACTGAGCACTTTAATTTTTATAAATATAGCATACCATAAAACTATATTTCATTATATATATATATATATATATATATATATATATATTTACTATATTTCTTATATATATATATATATTTCTATATTTACTATATTTCTATATATTTCTCTATATATATATTTCTATATTTACTATATTTCTATATATTTCTATATATATATATATTTCTATATTTACTATATTTCTTTATATATATATATATATATATATATATATATATATATATATATATATATATATATATATATATATATAAGTGGACAACGCCCACCGGGAACAGTTTGCTTCATGTTTATACCTAATTGTCAGGACTCACGATTGTAAAGGGCGTTTCCTTAAGACGGATAATATGTTAGGGTGCTTCATTAAAACGGATCAAAGTCATCAGTAAAAAAATCAGTGTTAATGGTGAAAATGTATTTATTTGTCTCTTGGATCATGTTATTTAACTTATGGCAATTATGTATGAAAAATAATATCGCCCAAATGTCGGTCAAATCTGAAAGAAAAAGAAAAAAGAATTTGTTAGACGCTTAAATTTAATTCACATTTAAAATCGCTCCAAGTTATTGGAATACCCTTTATTTTACATAGTTCAATACACTATAGTTTATACGGTTTTGAATTAAGAGTTGTTCTTCTACGGTTAAAGAGTCTCGTCTGCCCTGTTCTTTAACCCTTAGTTCGGGGACGAAGAGTTGGATTCATGCTTTTCACAAGAGTACAGGTTTGGTCAAAATTAACGATTAAATGATAGAAAAATTTTATTCACAAAACATACCTTATATTAGGTTGGTGCAAAAATAATGTCGTCTTCTCACATATGTTACAATGTGAGAAAACGACATTATTTTTGCACCAACCTAATATGTTCAAGATGATGTACAGGATGCTGGTCTCAAACTGTTTGTCATCGTCTTCAGCAGACAAATACCAGCGAGCAACAGAAGCATTTAAAACCTGGACAGTCGTTCCACGGCAACCAGATGATTGCGTGTTATGTCGTTGAGGCCCTCGTTACCATGAAGAACTCTCTTGCTATACACGTTCTCCTATTCCATCATCTGAAATCAAAGACGCAGTGGTCCACCGTGATCTATTAATCGACCTGGTCGAGATAAGCACAAACAGTATGATGGTTTTTCTTAGCTTAGATGCGGCACAAGGCCGTGTGTATGGAGCACCCAGTGAGGATCGAACTCAATAACTAGCGAGAGAAGCGTACTCTTACATCAAGTCGAAGTGCCCTCAGCACGGACAGGATGGGCAAATATACTTTATAATAATAAAAATGACAACTATTTTTGTATTTGTGCGAGGAGAAATATAATGATCGCAACCTTAATTCGAACTCCGTTCAACGGTTTCTCGTTCCGAGCCTCTACTCATTACACCACCTGCGCATCCGCCCCGCTTTCCTCCAAATAATAGTAAAATAAAATATATTCACTACAAGTGGTCACAAAGTTAAGCGAAGACAGAGACATTCGTCAAAGGAAAATGTAAAAGTTGGAACTGTTCTTAAATAACACCCGAAAGAAACGAAAAGACAGAATTAGCGAAATTAGAAGTTAAAATTCAAATAAGAAAACGGAACAATTTACGAATAAAGAGGAAAAAAATCAATCGCTTCTAAAAAAAAAAAAAAAATTAAATCATAATAAAGAGAGGCAAATTAAAAAAATATATATAAAAAAAATATTTAAAAATGAAATCAAAATAAAACTGGCCAATTTATCAAGACAGAACTAATCGAAAATAGCTAACATCGATTTGGATGAATTATATGTAATATAGCCAATAGATAGTCCATACCAGCAAAGAGAATTATCTTTGACAAATTAGATACCAACAAAACCTATTTTTACCGAAAGCAATTTTTGAGCAAGAAAAGAAAAGCTTAAAAAAAATTCTATTGAGGAATTAAAGAAAAAGCGTTTTTTTTTCTGCAATGATGGCTACTTAAGCGTTCGACAAGAAATGATGAAGAGAAAAACACAAGAAAATAGTAAGCTATTAAAATAGACAACAGAAAATACAGAATAGATGAAAATAAAGAGACAAGAAAGAAAATGTATTTTTTTAAATCATATTTTTTTAATCTTATCTTTTTTTTATGCCGTTTCATTTAATTGATACTTTTAAAAACCGTTTTATTATTTATCCGCCATTCTTTTCTGACGTTGAAATTTTTTTCTTTTTCTTTTTTCTTTCTTTTTTGTTTTCATTCAATTTTCTTTTGACGTTCCTTTAAAATTGTTTTCTCTTTTTTTCAATTTATTTCCATTCATTTTTTATTTTATTTTCATTTACATTTCTTTCATTGATCTTTGATTTTCTCTTTCCTTATTCATT
>OZ010602.1:88456897-88496897 GCA_963932145.1 Acanthosepion lycidas | reverse complement strand
CATTTTTAAAGAAGGGGAACAATAAAAGACATCAGGAGATTAAACATTGCATTTAAATTCTTTGAAAATCAAAGTTGAATGGGAAGCAAGATGCTAGAAGAGAGTCCCACAGACGAGCAGTTCGAGTAAAGTAACTGTTAGAATAAAACTTACAGTTGCCTCTAGCCATTTCAACTGTAATATGATGAGACCTAGCCGCCAATCTAGTACTGCACTTAAATTCATAGGTAATACAGAGGAACATCCATCAGAACAATTACCCTGAAGGTATTTATAACAAAAACACAAGGAAGCTACGTTACGGTGGTTGGAAAGTGACTGAAGCCGAGATGCCAAGTGAAGACAAATAACATTGCAGATTCCTCTTTGGATTCCTCAAGGATCTCCAAATATATAGCAGGAGCATCAGACCAAATGTGGCAGCAATATTCAAAAGTCGAATTTGTAAGTTTTTAGATATGTAGGATAGATTCTGGCAGCAGATACAGCAATTGATTCAATATAATCTTTTCCCTTCATGTCCACGGAAAACTTTAGCGCGAGAAGGTGCAATAGGTCACTAATCTGAAGGTTAGCATCAGCCATGCTAATGGAAGGTAAAAAGCGTTCTCAGACGATTTAAAGAGCAATTTTGTTTTGGAGACAATAAAATTAACAAGCCATTCCTTGTCTTTTTTAACAACAGAGTGTAAATATTTTTTTTTTTTACATCAGCTGCCAATTTGGCCTTATTGAGCCGATCAGACTTGCTATTGAGTCAGAAGTAAATAGCTGTGTCGTCGGTATAGAGACAAGATGGGAGTAGATGACATTAAGAAAGTCATCTGTGAAAGTTAGACCCGACTTTTAAATTTTGATTATATATTTTAATTTATTTTAAATATTTAAAAAATAAAACATGAAATAAACTGTCCTTGTCGGGTGAATTTATGCCTTTATAGGGCGGCCTTTAAGCTAACACACACACACACACACATATATATATATATATATATATATATATATATATATATATATATATATATATATATATATATATATATATATATATATATATATATATATATATATATACTCGACTCTCCCCCGTCGAATTTGAAGGTATGAGGGTCAAGCGGATCAGTTCCTAGGAAACCGACAGCCCAACAACAGATTTCATTATAGTGGTGAAGGTTTCGTGCAGGACCATCCACATTTTTGAAAAGTATATATATATATATATATATATATATATATATATATATATATATATATATATATATATATGTGTGTGTGTGTGTGTGTGTGTTTTTACGTGTTTGTATGAATAAAGAAAAAAGACAATTCGTCTTAGCTAATGCATTTCATCCTCTAAAGGACTTTATCAAGGCTAAAGTAAGGATTTATATATTGAAATAAGTACTTATAAACAAAAGTAAAATTGTTTTTCTTTTCTTATTTTAAAATTTAAGAGACGCTTCATAAATATTCATCAGCCAAATGCAACCTCTCGATAAATTGGGGAGAATGTTAAGTGACGCAATTTAATGTCTAATGAAGAAACGGGAATAAATGGTGCAATTTTTTTTTTTGTATTTTTATTATATAATTAATATTTAAAATCTTTTCGTTTGGGGTTATTTTATGTATTATGTATTTTATGTATTATGTATTTTATGTATTATGTATTTTATGTATTATATATTTTATGTATTATGTATTTTATGTATTATATATTTTATGTATTATGTATTTTATGTATTATATATTTTATGTATTATATATTTTATGTATTATATATTTTATGTATTATATATTTTATGTATTATGTATTTTATGTATTATGTATTTTATGTATTATGTATTTTATGTATTATATATTTTATGTATTATATATTTTATGTATTATATATTTTATGTATTTGAAATAAAACGAGTTTATAAAGTTAACTGTTTTCTTTTAATTCTTTAACAATTTTGTAGTTGTGTATGTTCGCTTGGGATACGATGAATTCTTTTAATAAGTGTAGCATTCATTAGATCAAAGTTGTGATTGAATTTATTTTTGTCTTTATTTTTAATGAATTTGATAAACTGGTGTCTATAATATCCTTCTTTTGTTCATCGACACAGTTTTGAGATTCATGAACTTCTTTTAAATCTCCAGTTAGGCTAATGAATATTTATGAGCGTTCCTTAAATTTTAAAATAAGAAAGAAAAAAAAATATTTGAAATGCATATATTTCGATAAATAATTTAGACACGTTCTGTCTACTTATTTTCGATAAGATCCTTTCATATTCACGAATAATCTTTTTGTGTGGTTGTTAAAAGACCAGAGGAAAACACCCTGTTAGCTCATATTGTATTTATTTCCGTGTACTTTCGACATACCATAATATCATCATCAGGGTATTGTTAATTATTGAGTAAATATTTAGTGTTCAGGTTTGTGAAGGACAAAAATTGTTGTGGTCATCCGAAAATTACCATTTTTATATGATGACTCAAGAACCGTGTCATCGCTTGGTTGGCAGACACCGTTTAAGGGGAGGTAACTATGTATACTGTGGAAAAATTCCGGAGTTGAGTAGTTCCTAGATAAAGGAAAAACTATTAATGACAAGCGCTGACATTTAAAAAATATCTACTGTACAGATTTTAAAATGTTTGTGGAGTATTCATAATTAATTTTATTGAGGTTTGGTTTAAATTTTTTTCATGTAAATAGCTTTGTAAATATTCATCGGGGTTTTATTTTTAAAATTGTTATTTTTATTCCCCCCCACCACAGACAAATTGCACATATGGGAACGAGTCAGGACTTCATATAGACTTTGAGGTCTTTTCATGGCTGGGGTAAGAATGTTAAATAAGAATATGTTGTTTTGGCGCAAGGGATATCGTGGTATGTCTCGGTCACTACCCCTGGCTAGCTAAGTTTAAGATAAGACAGACTGAAGGCCAGCCTTCCCTCATCTCATTTTTGGTCTTGTGCCACATTTTTTTATTTTTCAAAATAAATTTTATTTTCCTCTTTATGAATTTAAGCTTAATACGTTATTGGCAACAAGGTCTCATTGTTTTACAGTTGAATTGGCTAGAGGCAACCGCAAGTTCTATGCTAACAGTTACTTCTCTCGATTCTGCAAATCTCGAGCGGATTCGACCTTTCTAGACAACTTTGATCTTTAAAAATTAAAATGTCAACAATTTACACTTGATTCCTCTCCTTTTATCCTTTTATGGTTTTCGCTCAGTAACACCTTGCTTAGGGAGAAATGATTAAATAAGCTATATATATATATATATATATATATATATATATATATATATATATAATCACAGGCATTCTTGGTGGGTCAGAGTATTATTTCCCACTGGACGCCAGTAGTTTGGAGTCCGTCTTAAAAAAGCCAGGATTTCACAAGCTCATTGGCCTGATTTGACACTTGTAAATTTGGCGCAATACATTCTTTCCAGTCTTGCTTCTCCACCTCTATTCTCACTTAGGAAGGACTCAAGCTAAGCTTATAACACAACTTAAATACTTATGCTTTAAGTTGATCTGATGATAGAAAATCTAAATTGTGAAGCAGACGGCAAGAGCTGATCACATCAATATATATATATAAATAAATATATATTTAAGTATAGAATTATTAGTGTATACGGAATAAATTCCAATAACCAAAAAATGCTATCCTTAAAAAAGTGCTCAATACAGAATAGAGCATATATATATATATATATATATATATATATATATATATATATATATATATATAAAGAAATATAATCTTAAGATGTGCTATATTTATGGGATAAAGTGCTCAATATCAGAGATAGAGCGTGTGTAAATATAAAAGTGAACATAGAAGTCAACACTTAGAGGCGACAGTCTGTTTCATGCTAGATGCAATCGTCAGGACACGATTGGGTCTATCATGAAACAGACTGTCGCCTCTAAGTGTTGACTTCTATGTTCACTTTTACACACACACACACAAACACACACACACACATACATATATATATATATATATATATATATATATATATATATATATATATATATATATATATCCTCTCTGGTAAAACGTTATTACTTTCGGAATATATTTAAATAAATGTTTGTGGTTATATCTTCTGTGTTAAAACGTGATTTATTTTCCGATCCTCTTAAATACTCATGTGTATCAGCGGTATTTTAACCTCACATTTCAGCTGGGGATCTTTTTATTTGCAGGATTCTGCATCTTTCACAAACAAAGTCCTAACCACAAGGGTTTTATCAATGGTCCGCATCTCATCGCATTTTTTATCCGAGCGTACAATGATATCCTGATGGAAACGAACGCGCTACACTTCGATATTTTGGGCTGAGAATTTCCCGCAAGGAACCATGAAATGTTTTCATGCGTTCACAGAAGCAATGAAGGAATTAATAAAGGAATCGAAATGCAACGATCTTCTCACTTCATGTCAATATATATATATATATATATATATATATATATATATATATATATATATATATATCCTTAAAATTAAGGTGGTAAGTGTTTCTACTGGTGGTTTTTTATATAATAGTGGTGAATGTGTTATTACTCTATTCTACGAGAACGTCTAAGAATTTTTTTGGCTCAGTTCATAGGTAAAGTTAAGGACAAATCTTCTTTCGAATGTGGTTTTGAGATAATAATATCAGCTATGAACACGGTCACAATGTGCTGACCGTGTTCGAAAAATAAAAGATTCCTATAATTCTAGATAAATACATAACACAGTGCATATATTCAGTTAAAAGTAAAATAAAATTCAGCTTTGATAATGTCTAAAAGTACAGAAATGGTTCGGAAATGCTAAACATTTGGATATTTTTTACACAATTTGTGTCCAGAAAAGAAAATACTTGTACGTACAAAAGATGAATTAAATAAAAAATTTAATCGCAGTACCTTGCCAGTCGTTTTTAATGAAACATGTATAAAAGAGGGATTGTTGCCCAAGTAAACAATTGCCATATATATATATATATATATATATATATATATATATATATATATATATATATATATATATATATATGTGTGTGTGTGTGTGTGAATACAAGATATTGCGCACTGAGTTACATAATTTAAATTTTGATAAAAGTATCTGATTATGTAATTTATATCTTGTAGAAAAATTAGTTTAAAACAGTTATTTAGCCCTAATTTATTAAAGAAGAGAATTGAATTGATGGACATATGTTAGCATAAAAATAAATACCTCTTGATCCAGACTAATTTGCGGAGTAGATTATGCTGAGCATATCTAAATGAAATAATAATAAAAAAACGAAAGAATATTAATCTACAACCCATTGTGTCTGAAGATTTTAATTTTTTAATATTTTTGTATTCTTCAATATATATATATATATATATATATATATTATAGTTTTAGGTGCGTTTGTAAATTTAAAAAAAATACAATTAATCTGCGTTTATTTTAAATATAAAACAAAAAAACCTGTCTATCTTAAATAGAAAATATATATTTTGTATTTATAATAGATTTTTAAATAAAAAATATATTTTTCACAGTTTTACTTCCGTTTAATTTGATAAAAAATAAATAAAAAACAATCCACGTTTATGTTTAATATAACATATAAATTTCATCTATTTTAAATAATAATATTTTTGCAATTATTATTTTTAATAATAATTTTTAAAAATACAATTAATCTCTGTTTATTTTAAATAAAAAAAATCCCCATTTATTTGGAATATAAAATATACATCACGTCTATTATATATATATATAAAATTCGCAGATAGTACTGTTTCTCTGTATTACAGCTCCTCAGTGCGACTAGACATCCGAATGCCTCAAGCCAGGATTGAAACCCAACTGATTTGGTGTCAGTTAGAATTTCTACCAATGAACTCTCATCATTCGAAAGAATGAAACGGCTAAATCTAGGGTATTGCTTTTACGAATGTAAACAAATGCCAAACTGCCATGGGGTTCTATTCATTTTCTGGAGAGCTTTGCATTGACGCAGGTGACTGTTGTTTAAAAAGACTAATCCCCGTATGATATATCAAATTCGCCAGAAATTATGTAACGGTCACGCAGACCTGAACATTGCGTTGCGCATGAAACCTCGAGACATGCTACTGTTGATGGATAGTAAGCGAACGAACACAGTGAAAAATTGAAGTCAACAGTCCGAGGCAACAGGCTGTTTCATGCTTGACGCAATCGTCAGGCCTGACGAATGCGTCCAGCATAAAACGGCCTGTTGCCTCTAAATGTTTACTCCATTGTTCAATTTTATATTTATATTTACATACGCTCTATCTCTGATATTGAGCACTTTATCCCATAAATATAGCACACCTTAAAACTATATTTCTTCATATATATATATATATATATATATATATATATATATATATATATATATATATATATATATGTGTGTGTGTTTCCTCAAGGATACATGGCCCAGTGGATAAAAAAGAGTGTTTTTTAAACTGATTCACCGTTCAATTGATGGGTCTTGAGTGATTTGAAAATGGAATCCAGAGTATAAATGTTGTTAAGGTTAGTTAAGGGCAGAATTGCTCACTTGGTAAGGCAGTGTGTTTGTGAGAAAAAAGATTTTAACCTTTTTTATTTCGAGCTGAATATCTCAAAGGGTTTTTCAGGGATTCTTACGACAAGTGTTGTCAAGATGGCAAATCTTATCTGAAAACCTGGACAAAAAAAAAAAAAAAACTCAATTAGCTTAGTATTTTTTTTAGATATTAAACATTTTGTGGAATGGATATTTATGCTGTTACACCCGGTATATATGTATATATATATAAACAGTAGGTGAGACTGAAAATAGCTCGTATCAGTTTAAGACGTTAAATAGTTTTCGGTTCTCTGGTTCAGGAAAGAAAAATGTTGTCATTGAAAGTGGGGCTGTCATAGGTATGGCGTCAGGACTTTTAATCATAGCCATCCAAGTATTTCTGACTTTGAGACTTATTAAACTGGAAAATTTACACCTACATATATTGTAGATTCATTACATATTCATATAAAAAGTGGAATCCGAAAGTTCCCGGTTGTACGGTCTGTGAATACACCGGTAAACGGAAACGCTTATTCCGCGGGCTTTCACAAAATTATGTTTGCAACGGTTCTGCAATCTTTACCGTGACAAATTCCTGCAGAATGTTTCAGTAGATTTTGCATGAAGGTCACTACAATCCGAGCGAGATTCTCGAAATATTCTTCAGTATTTTGGCCAGCTGTGAAATCTTGTATGCGTTAATTGCAACTCTTCTTATTAGTAAGTATCTTCAAAAGGGTCACACCATCAGTGGAGAGTACTATGCCAACTTTTTGAGACAGTTACGAAAATATATCAAGACTAAACGTCCAGGAAAACTGACGTAAGCGTCTTGTTTCATCAGGACAATGCTCTAGCACACGTCTTTAGTTTCAATTGCTGCGTTCTGTGGATTTGAACTGTTTCCGTATTCTTCTGATTTGGCCCCATCTGACTATCATCTGTTCCCCAACATGGGAACCAGTATGGCAGAGATGATGATGTCATATCTGCTGTTGTTGACTTTTTTGACTGACAGGATGAAAGCTTCTTCAACAATGGGATCCAAGTACTGCAAAATCGATGAATGTAGTCTGTGGACTGCAAAGCGGTCTATGTTGAAAAATAAACCTCATTTAGTTATATTCCACGACAGTATCTTGGTCTGGCTATGAAGTTTTCAACCAACTCTCGTAAGTATGAAAAATTAGAAGTTTATGTTCAAATAACAGTTTTTGAGAAAAAATTATTTTGGTGACTTTTTCTAATTCGTTTTGAAAAATAAATTACCTGGCTTGGTTCTGTCACGTTTCTTTTCTTTTCAAAAAAAACTTTGCCAGTAATGGCCTCGTGAATTAACAAACGACGCACATTCATGCGTACCTTAAAATTTGGATCTAAATCCATATGTTTTTGAAATATTTCTTCAGAAGTGCGAACTTTTTTTGGTGGGAACTGTTGCTAATTCATTTCACTTGTCGGATCTTCTTATCCTTGAGTTCCTCCGCGCCATATTTTGGTCAACTTGGATTCGCTCGTTTGATGATTCAGAACGAAGAACTGGATTTTCTTTTTCTGCAGTAGAAGTTTTTGTAGACTTGCGCTTCCAACGTAAAGCCGTTTTATCAACATTAAAGAACTGCCTGTAATCATAGCTTTCTTCATTTGAAATTCTGTTATGACTTTTTGCAGCTTCTTCATCGGCTTTTTCCAGGCTCACCTAAAATTCTAACATTGTGCAATTCTTTCGTTCTTTTTAAGCCACACAAACACCGAGAGCTAGCTATAATTTTTTCTCCCATTGCTTCATTGTCTCCTTTCAATGTCGAGGTTACGCTCAAAGCTTTCGTTTTAATACTGTAGGTACTCAACGAAATGGGATTCCGATTACAGTTCTAAAATCATATTAGTAATAAACGTTGTTTTAATTATTTTTTCACTTCGTATTCGAAAAGATTGCATAGCAGTTGCTAAGTTTGCTGATAGGATAGTCGGCTAAATGTGCTAAAAAGGACCTCTCGTCAGAGTCTATCTTGCTCATTTTTAAGTCTGCATTTTAAGTTTGTGCGTTAAATATTTTTGCCATTGGTGCATTTACTATATATATTTGCATATTATTCACATTGTTCGGACTGTTGTCATCATCTTTATTGCCATATTCACGACGTCTCGACCGTTTCTTCCTGAATCATTTATCTCGTCCACGTGATAGATTGTTCTAGTTCTACGTGCCATACCTCTTCTGGATGTCTCAGTTATCTCCCTTTAGGTGAACTCTTCAAACTTTTGTTCACCACTGCAGTAGCTGGGTATTGAACTCATAACTCTTTGGGCCAAGTCACTGGAACCAGCTCTCTTACCAACTGGGTGTTGAAAACATGCGTATATAATTTTGGGGGGACTGATAAACCTAATATATCAGTTCCTTTTTTTTTTACCAGAGCTCGTATTGCATTTTTTTGCTATTTTTGCTTTTCTCTAACACTCCTCATTACTGCTTCCCATATTGTATTCATTTCTATATTTGGTCGGCTCAGGAGAGTTTTGTGGCCTAGCATATGTGCTGATTCCTTATGTTTTCGTATTTCCCAGTGATGTTCTCTGTCTATTATTTCAATATCATCTCACAGGAGGTAGGGGCGATCTCCCTTTTCCCCTCCATATGTGGTCAGCGACGCCGGTAATTTCTATTTTCCCTCGTGCTACGGTTTTACTGTGTTTTTGCAGTCTTACCTTAAGGGGGCGGCTTGTTTCTCTTTTATATTTCATTCAGAGCTGCACTGGATGCCTGAGCGTACAACGGCCGAAATGTCGTGAATATGTCAATAAAGATGAGGACAGCAGTCCGAACAATGTAAATACTGTAAATAGTTACATTTTCATCCTAGAAATGTAGACGTATATCTCCAGATTGCCGACAAAATCTAGAGAAAGGTCTGTAATGTTATCAGTCCTAGAGAAGTATAACAGATGGGTCGTTTCTTGACAACATCCAGAAAAGACTCTGCAACGCTATCGGACCTGATCTGGCATCTCGCCTTCACTCAATTCTCCGCCATCTTACCGTAGCTTCCCTATTCTATATATATTTTCACGGTAATTGTTCTGATGATAGCTCGACTTCATGAATTTAAGCGCAGTACTGTATTGGCAGTTAGGTCTCATAATTCCAATGTTGAAATTGCTTTCCTGTCAACGATGATCTCCAAAAATTAAAATACAATGTCAATCACCATTTTCTGTCTTACTGTGCTTTTATAGTTCTTCCTGTTTCTTTCTCTCTCAGGGATATCTTACATCTTAGTGGCTTTATTGCCTTGCTTGTGAAATGCTTATATAAAATTGATAAATAGTTCAATCGCTTTTTTCTTTTTTTAAATCTGAAAAATCTTTCTTCTTTTTTTCCGACCGTCAACAACTTGTTTTGAAATGATACCTAGTGTTGTATAGTTTACAGCCACATCACATTGAAACACAGGTGAGCGTACGGTTGTGCCTGGTCATTGCCTAGATGGGTGACCGCTTGGGTATTCCAGGATCTGCAAGCTTGGATGTGCGGGTGGTGTAATAAACAACAGCTCGGAATTGGGAATCGGAGAGCCGAGTTCTAATTCCAGTCGAGTTCGTTATATTTTCACTTACTCGCAGATATTTTGGGGAAGTATAAATCCACCTTTTCTCCCCCCAGATATGGGTTAAATAGTATGAATTGTATCAGTAAGTTATTATTATCTCCAAAAAATGTTTATTGTCTAAAATAGTTTCTGGCTTTAAATAACCCGAAAAAGGTTGATAAGCTGTAATAAAACGAATATAAAACTTGCCCAGTGTTGAGGGTATCTATTCTCATTTTCACTGTATCTATCTCTACCTATATCTGTTTTTATCTTCGTTAGCAAATAAATCCGTTTTTGTCTTCTCAGTAACGTAACTATTTCTTCTCTAAATTCTTCAGGTAACTTACTCTGTTTCTTCGTATATAATATGAGAATTGTTTTAGTGTGCGAGAAAAAAAGATCTTTCATAATGTCTACCTTGATAAGTTTTGCCTATTGACATCTCGGCTTTAAGGTGATCGTCTGATTCATCATGATTTATCTACGTTCATTAATGCGCTACCTACCGATATAAGCACAACGTGTTCAAGTAACTTGAGATTACTTGTTTTACTTGTCAACTGTCTCCAGATCATTTTGCCATTCTCAACTTCCCCACGCATGCGTTCACAAACTGAGGTTTCAGCACTTCCGGTTTAGTTAGCCTATCTAGTGATGGAATGTTTGCCCTCTTCTTCGGTTAGGTGTACATCCTTTAGCCTCTAAATCGAAAAGCTTAGCAGCCATATCAATTTAAAACACAGGCTCTCGTACGATCGCAACGTCGAGTCTATTCAAATGGTGACCTCTTGGAAATACCAGCTTGAATATCAGGGTGGTGTAATCGATAACGAGTCCCAATTCCAGTTGGCTTCGTTGTATAAACTTACGCGCGAATCGCACTGGGAAAAGTTACGAATCCACCACTTCTCCCCCAACTATGGATTAATTATTAGGAGTCGTATCAGTAAAATCATTATTATCTGCAATGAATGCTTCCAATCTAAACATTTTGTTGACATTTTGTTGGCTTTAAATCGCCTGCAAATAGCTGATAAACCGTAATTAAAATTCAGTCAATCAAAACACTTAATCGAGATAAATTCATATACTGTTCTACCTTAGACATAGAATTCTATTCCTATTTAGGGTTTTAGCTATGAGCTTTCCTATATTTACTTGTAAATATGTTAGTTCATTCATTTGTAGAGAATTCATTGATTTATTTTTTATGGTTTAACCACCCTTTGTAAGGTTTTAATACATTAACATGTTTTTCGGAAGAATAATCATCGTCTTTACTAGTGAATATTGCATAAATACGATTTTTTCGGAATAACGATGACTTTCCCCAGATACAAGTCCTGCTATTTAACCCATAGTTTCGGGAGGCGATTTGTAAGGAAATTGACTGCAAATTGATAGGATTCTAAATTAATTTGGTTCTTGGATTCAGTGATCGATATTCTTATTCTAGGTGCCATACACATTTAGGACATTGGCTTTCATGGCTCTCCACATCATCCTATCCTTTGTAGCTCTTTCGTCTTCTCGCCGTCCCTCCCAATCCTTCTTCTGTCACTCATTTACCCAAGCTTGCTAAGTATTCTACTCGCTGTATTCATCTGTCCATATTGTCTTCAATATGCCCTGTGAACGTCAAATTCCCCAAGCCTTCTTTCCTCAATATATGTCATAGACATTTCAGCTGTCCCTGTTTGTAAGAATAGGGGTCTTATTTAGTTTATCTTTCCTTACAAATACTCACATGTTCTATCCGTCATCTGAGAGGAGATTGTCCAAGATGAACTATTTTATTTCTTATATGCTATAGTACACAATCTGTCTTACTAGTTAACCCATAGCTGTATGGAGGCAATAGATTTTTATTTGCGCGTAAGTAAATGCAACGAATTCAACTGACATTCGACCTCGGATCTCTTATTTCTTATTCTGAGTCGCTGACATATCCTGAGGCGCCCATAATTCGATGGCCTTGTGCCAAACTAATCAAAGGACACTAAGCAAATGCATATGTGATCAAAAAAAAGTTTGCTCATTGTGGTAAAAGCTGAATTGGAAAAACTGGGGTATGAATATTTTTCCGTTAATGCACTAAATTGAGAACGCCAACCAGTCTTGATTTGGTTTGGTTTATTTTGTTTTACGGCATATCAACACCTCAATGGGTTATTTAATGCCAACGAAATTTTAGGATAGGTTCATATGAAAAGAATATGTATTCTTTGTAAGAAATCATTTTGTAGATCAGGTTTCATTGATGTATTTTTGTAAAGAGGTTCTTTGTCGAGAGATTGCTTTGTTTTGCCTTTTTTTGTTATACGGCATATCAACATATCAACGAGTTATTTAATGCCGACATGATTTTAGTATAAGTTCATATGAATAGAATATGTATTCTTTGTAAGAAATCATTTTGTAGATCAGGTTTCATTGATGTATTTTTGTAAAGAGGATTTATGTTGAGAGTCAAATGCATTGATAGTAATATTTTAGCAAAATGTATTCCTTTTACGTTTACTATAAAAATCCACTTCTACAATTTCTGTTTTAACCACAGTTTGGGGGTTAACTACTTGCCCATAGCCGGGACCCTAACAGGTGCTATCACCTCGAGTCAGGGTGGACAGTGAACAACACCAATTAGGTGGTCCCACGGGCCTCAAAACCTCCCAATCAGAGGACTTGTTGCAAGATTTAGTTTATCGTCATACCCAGGTCACCGCAATTTGGTAAAAGAAACAGGTTCAAAAAGTAACGTATGAAAATGAAATCAAAAAAATATGTAGCCATGATAGTTATAAAATATCTTCGTCAACATTTCGTATTATTGCAATAAAATAGCTATGAATAGATCTATTTTCTAATATTAGCACCTTCTCACGTAAACAAAGTAACAAAACCACGCCTGTTTTCCTTAAATATAAATCCTTTATTTCCAGCTATTTTATTGTGAAATGCTCAAAATACAATGTATTTTTATTTCCATGTTTATCTATATTTATCGGCGTAATTACTTATTTTTAACCACCCACTTACGCCCACGTCTACCCAGGTACACACAGATTGATTTAATACTTATGACGCCTAAGTACACGTATGTAAACATTGCGCATGCGTAAATCTGTTCTCTTTCGTTAATTCTCTTTCTTTATTCTCGTTCGTCCACTTGTGGTCTTTTCCAAACCAACACAACACGTCACACGAGACTCTCGTTTTTCCCCGTTTATTTTTTTTTAATTTCTTTAACCTCAACAACGGCAAACGAAAGACAATATACGCAATGTGTAGGCACTGATCTTCTGCCACCTGCGTCAGCAAGGGCACCAGAATGGTTTTAATGACGAGAACTGACCACTACTTATTGTCGGAATGAATTGTGCGCATCTCTCTAGAGTTCTCAACAAAAGTGTCGGTCTTGTCGTCAGCTTTGCCGAGCTAGTGAATCGTTTCGAAGACGGTAATGATGCCGCTGGGTAAGAGGGAGAAAATGCTTGCATCATTGTAGAGGGTCACTGAAGCACAGGATCATTCGGACGTCATGGTGACAGTTGATGCAAAGAGGGGAGTTCTACGAGATGGAAATCTTTTTGAAAAAGGTCGATTAAGACGGATAGGAAGAAGGTAAGAAAAAAGAAAAAAAAAGAATATAGAATAAAAACAGTTAAAGAATAGTTGTTTTTTTTTTACCGAGAGGTTCATTCGATACAAGGCCCGGGAGCCACTCTATGTAGAGGGTTACAAAGTAAAAAGCACATTAGCTACGGATATTGTAGTGATCAAGAAAACAACATCTTGGGAGTTGGTTCCACAGATTAGTGGTCCGTGGGAAGAAGTTGTTCCAGTGGAACTTTCATTTCAACTAATGGAACACGAAGGAAATAAAGCTGGTTTGCTAAAATGTGCGTAGTATGGCAGGACTTTGCTGTGAAGGTTAGTAACTTGTGGAAATATGAAAGTAATTCCGAGAAACATGCTGACATTTTATCATTATTCGATCAACAATGAAAAACATTATATGAATCATTTTTATAGATACTAGTTTAAACGTCTTATTGAAGATATGTAAACCATAATCGATAAAAAAAATGCAACTTGTAATCACATAAAATCTTTAATTATTGATCGAAAAATTACCTTCATTTATTCTTTAACTGCTTGCATTGATATATATTTCAACATTATTATTTTTTTAAATTAAACGAGTAAAACAAATTAAATATCTTGGAAGTGAAAAGTACGACACTGAAATCCAAGCTTATTCATCATTGCGTGGTGAGTCCTTTAAGGACGAAATGGCCATCCAGTGCTTTCTGCATTCTGTTGCGGATTCTTGTTCTGGATTCGATGTATTATTATCAGAAATTTTTCAAATCTCCAAACATTTCTATCACTTATAAAGCTATGCTTGATTCAGCTTCTAATGCTCTGGATGGATCGGCTTGGTGAAGGAAGAAGTTGCTCTTGAGTCCGGTTCCAGTGGGTTATGCATGCGCGGATAAGTATCACCACCGGAATTAGTATTAGGTTGGTGCAAAAATAATGTCGTTTTCTCACATATGTTACTGGCTGAGTGGTATGATGCCTGGTTCGTATCGTAACAGTCCGGGTTCGATTCTCGGTAGTGGATGCGCACTGCTGCTGAATCCCCAAATAGACGCAACGGCTGTCCGGTGCTTTCTGCATTCTGTTGAAGTTTTTTATTCTAGACTCAATGAATTATGTGAAATCTCCAATCTTTGTCTATATAAGCCTATACTTGATTGAGGTTTAATACTCTGGATTAAGTGGCCTTGTGAAGGAAGACGTTGTTCTTGGGGTCGGTTCCAGTGGGTTATGTATACTTGGATGAGTATCACCTGCGCTATAACGAGGCTAGTTGGTCTCGTCTTCGTCACTGAGGCCTGCTACCTCAGTGGAATGACGCTTGCGTTGTATCGTAACGGTCTGGATTCAATTGTCGCACTGATGAGTCCCCAAAAGAACGAAACGGCCATCCCCAAAAGAACGAAACTTCAAATAGACTGTTTGACCAACACAAAGTCTGACCAAAATTTATTCAAAAAGAAAACAAAAAAACAAAGAAATGAAAACTACAGACAAAAGTTCATTTTCTCCATCAAGACATTCATTTCTGTAGTTCAGAAATATTTCTTCTCCTGATGATAGCCATGTTGGCCGAAACTAGTCGAGGAATCTAAGTGAAATAATAATAAAAACGAAGGAATTAATATACAACTCAGTGTGTCTGGAGATTTTTATTTTTAATATTTTTTATTGTTCAATATATATATATATATATATATATATATATATATATATATATATATATATATATGCACAAACATTATTTAAGGATAATCAAACCGAATTCATTAAAAATTACATTGGTCACACAAACGCATGCCTCCCCAGACGCATTACGTTACACCTATTCGACCACAAATTTACCAGACCCCATCCGAAACATATTAGTACAAAATAGAAACATATTAACCTTATCCACATGTAAAGAAAAGATTAAAAAACAGTGGAAGCCTTAAGAATCAAAAAGAAAAAGCCAACACTTAATGATATTAACTACGAACACGGCCACAATGTGCTGACTGTGTTCGGAAAATAAAACATCCCTATATATCTAGAAACATACGCAAAACCCATAAACCCAGTTGAAAAGCAAAAATAAAATCATCCTTGATAATGGCTAAAAGTATAACCAAAAGCGCTCAGAATTATAGAACATTTGGACAGTTTCAACACACCCTGTGTCCAGAAAAGAAAACACTTGTTCGAACACAAGAAGAATTAAATTAAAAGCTTAATCACAGTTCCTTGTCTGTTGTCTTTAACGAAACATGTATAAATGAAGGATGCTACCTAAATACACACTATCCACGCAGAAACATATGTGTGTGTGGGCCCGCGCGTGTGTGTGTGTGTGCGCGCACACACATATGTTTCTGCGTGGATAGTGTGTATTTAGGTAGCACACATACACACACACACACACACACACACACATACATATATATATATATATATGCTAATAATAAATATGCATTATTTCCCCACCGTTTGGTGCAACTTTGAGATTCAGATACGGGACAATCGTTCGGTACAAATAGAAGTTTAGATATTTTACCTCGAGCAGTGTTTTATTATCACCAGCATTCACTGCGCAGTATTTTTGTTAGTCATATGCTTATAAACACACACACACACACACACACACACACACACAGACACACGCACGCGCGCACACACACACACACGCACGCGCGTGCACACACATATATATATATGTATATATATAATATATATATATATATACATGTATATATATATATATATATAAATATATATATATATATATATATATATATATATATATATATATCGAGAGAGAGAGAGAGAATATAGAAAAATTATTTTCCTTTTTTTGTAAATAAAAAATAGATTTACATTGACACAACAAACATTACTATCTATTTATCTAGCTATAAAATCACACGCACATGCATATATAATATGATAATACGCGCAGACACACACACACGCACATACACACACATATATATATATAAACACACACACACACACACACACTGGTATGCCAGTGCCTACATTTTATTTCATCTAGGTATGTATAGAATGTATATAGCAACTTTGGTATGTACAACCGTCTTCTGGAATGGCAACAGTGGGGAGTGAAGTGGCCAGGTAATATCGCGTCTTGGAATTTTTAATCTCAACGGTGAATTGTGTACGCTAGAAACCTGATTACCTCCCTTGAAAAAAAATACGTAAATGCCAGTCAAACAATGCTGTAACGTCAGTGTGTGTGAGTATCTAATTTTAGCTCTACCGATAACATGTTTATTATTTTCTTACGTATAATAGTGTGTATATATATATATATATATATATATATATATATATATATATATATATATATTTATATATTAGATTGGTGCAAAAATAATGACGTAATAATGTCGTTTTTTGACGTTAAAAAATACGTCATAAAACGACATTATTACGTCATTATTTTTGCACCAACCTAATATATATATATATATATATATATATATATATATATATATATATATATATATATATATATATATATATATGCATATATATATACATACATATATACTTAAATACACACACACACACATATATATATATGTTAGGAAGATGAAAGAAATTCGAGAGTCAAAAATAATACTAATAATGATAATAAAATAATATTCCTTTATATTTCTGTCCAAATTACATAGAAATGAAAATAACACTGACATCTCATTTTAACAGATATATTTACCAATATTATATTAAAAAATTCTTGAAATACTGAGCAGTAGATTTATTCAATAAAATCGCAATTGACTTCAACCACGGCCTCCAGACGACTTCGGAATCTCCTGCAACTCTTCTGGACAGTCTCCTTGTTTAAGTTGATGAATGCTGCCATAATCCTTGTCTTCATTTCACCTTTGGTGTTACAAGGAGTTTTGTTGGACTCTCGCTCAGGTTACAACCTACGCAAAATAATCAAGGGTCTTGTAGTATGGTGAGTTACGTTTAAGGGCTAATGTGACTGCTGAGATTATCCATTGTGTAGAGGAACTTCTGAGAGGAGGGACAGGGTAACTTCAACATCGCCGGTGCAGAAGGAACCGACATGTCATTTCACTATTTTACTTTGAATATCAACATGAAGTACAAATAAAATAAATAAAGGGGGGGAGTAATGGCAGCGAGTCAAAATGCGCTGAATGAACAACTGAATAAGTGAATCGTAATTTACTAGGAATAAATATCCAGCATGCGACCAGAAAACAGGTTCAGAACGCCTAGAGAACTAAAAGTCCTTTCGGGATTTATTATCTGCTGACATAAACTTAACATAAAATATGGCAGATCCAGAAGGAGAACTGCAAGCATTCATAAGTAGAAAAGGAGATCGAGACGTAAGCTAATCATAAATTATACGAAGACAAGGTCGTCAGTAAAAAGGACAGCCGAATGCCAGAGCTACAAAATGGGGACGTCAGAATAAATGTGATGTAATGAATATGCATACACCAGGGTTCCCTCTCACAGTAATATGATTGGCTGGTGTCATTCATAAATACAGACTGAGGTGGAGGTACAGAACGATGCCTATTGGCTACGTCTATTGTCTTCGCCTATTGCCTACGCCTATTGCCTACCACTACGACGAGGACCAGTCCATTACGGTTACATGCTAGATTGTTACAGTTGTCGAAAATCACATTGCTACTTCAAACAAATATATCTTTTTCCGGGACATATCAAAATGAAACGCATAAATTTTACCAACAAGAAGGGCAAGATCCGAAGCCGCCTCTGGATATCGAAAGGTACATTTCAGAAACGAAAAAAGTATTGAGACATTCTAATATATCATTAGAAACATAGAAAGAAAATGCTGAAACGCTGTTATATCAGTTTCCTTATATTGCAGTTAATGCTGGATAATTTATCGTTGAAGAAGAGGCCCGATTCAACAGAAATGTGGCTCTACAGGAGGATGCTGAGAATACCATGGACTAAACATGGAAGCAACGAGGAGGTTTCAAAATTGTTTTCTTTAATAAGACTTTATGCTGTCTATCCAAGTGAATATTAACTTCACTGTTTTAAATAATGATTACACCAACTCAAACACGTATATCTATTCAAATTCGCCTCGAGTACAACGATAAACTACATCCGGCAGCAAGGCCTGTGATTGGGAGGTTTTTACGAGCAGGGAATCACTTCTTAATTGCTGTTTTTCCCAGACCCATCCTGACCCAGTGTGGTAGCACCTGTTAGGGTCCTAGCTATGGGTAAATAAGTGCCCAAACACTAAGAATGTATAAAAATACATTATTCTATTAAAAATACATACAAAATATTTTCATAGTAAAAAATAATTACAAGAAATAAAACCAGCAATACATTTTTGAAGAAAAATATTACCAGCAATAAATTTAAAAGAATATTACCAACAATAAATTAAAAAAAAATATTACCAGCACTAAACTTTAAAAATATTACCAGCAATAAATTAAAAAGAATATTACCAGTAATAAATTAAAAAAAAATATTACCAGAACTAAACTTTAAAAAATATTACCAGCAATAGATTTAAAAAAAATATTACCAGCAATAAACTTTAAAAAAATATTACCACCAATATACTTTTAAAAAGAAATATTATAGCAATACACTTTTGAAAAAAAAAAAAATAAATAAAAAAAACTACCAGCAATATATTTAAAAAAAAAAAAATTACTAGCAATACATTTAAAAAAAAATATTACCAGCCATATATTTTTGAAAAAAAAAACCAACATATTACCAGCAATACAATTTTGAAAAAAAAAATATTAACAAAAATGCATTTTTGAAAATAAAATATTACTAGCAATACATTTAAAAAAATATTACCAGCAATATATTTTTGAAAAAAAAAACATATTACGAGCAATACACTTTTGAAAAAAAAATATTACCAGCAATACATTTTTTGAAAAGAAAAAAAAAACAATATATTACCAGGAATACATTTTCGAAAAAATATATTACTAGCAATACTTTTTTGAAAATAAAATATTACCAGAAATACACTTTTGAAAAAAAAATGACCAGCAATACTTTTTTGAAAAAGAATATTACCAGCAATTAATTTTTAGAAAAAAACAAACATATTACTAGCAAAACATATTTGAGAAAAAAGGACATATTACCAGCATTAAATTTTTGTAAAAGAAATTACTAAAACTCGTAGGAAAATTAAATTTCCTTATTAAATATCTCATAATGAGTTGATATGCCGCTAGATAAACAAATAAACAAATCTATTCAAATAACGTTTATCGTAATAAATACAAAGTACACATTTTTGCGTAGCTACTTTGAAATTTTTTTTTTAATGACATAATATCCAGTGCGTTCGAACAATACAAATCAATAAAGAAATAATACTAATAATGAATCTGATGGTCCTAGAATCATCAGATATCAGTCAAATATGGCTATCATGTGTTTGTCAAATACCACTGATGCTTAGCTCTTATTTTAAGATATAAGTTTATTTATGTTAAAGACTATTTTGTCCGATTACGACCTTTTCCTTTTTCGGTTAAAAAGTGTTTAATTTATGATCGACGTTCGTTTTCGCATTTTCTTACGGACCTTGTTTTTCTAAAGCCAACGACATAAATCCATTGTCATTGTAAAGTCCGATATTAACTTATGTAAAAAAAATAAATAAATAAATAAATAAAATTCCTGTTTTAATTGTAAAAAATGAAAATTTAAAAAATACAAATTACAAAGGGCGCAAAGTGTACCGCAAGGTCTCAAAAGGATCTTCGGGTTTCGAATTAGGTGTTCTCTAGACTGGTAGCCAGCCAAGGCTAAATAGCCCAGTCTACCGATACCTGTGTGTATAAGGAACGGGACTAGAATTAGAACACAGTTCTATGATTTGTCATTCTGAACCTGGTCCCATATATATATATATATATATATATATATATATATATATATATATATATATATGTATATATATATATGTGTGTGTGTGTGTGTGTGTGTGATTGTTGTGGAGGATTTAGGCTAATCATATAGTAATTCTTCAAGCGTAGAATAATCCTCATACAGAAAGCACTGGAGGACCTCATCAGCAGTGCGCACTTACTTCCGAGAATCGAACCCGATATATATATATATATATATATATATATATATATATATATATATATATATATATATATATATATATATATGCCCTAACGATCCGCGTAGATGAAACCTAGGTAACTTTGTCTGGCTCTTTAGGTTTACTTAGCGCTTTGCTTATTATTTTATTTATCGGAGGTTTTTTTTCTTTGGGCTCTGAACTTAGATTCTAGATCATTATTTTCGCCGGAAATATATGTTCTTAGTTCTTTCTTTTTTCCCCCCTTTTTCCCCCTTGGGTATTTGTTTGTTGATTTACAAGCTAAAACACTTAAGATTTTGCCGGACGAGTATAGAAACTTATATGTTGAGTTTAAGCAGGCGAATGAGACAATTGGAGTAAAGTGCCATGCAGGTTTAAATTTTTCCCACTTCTGACCAATGCAGCTATCGTTTTTTTTTTTTGCATGTTAGCATGCTAGTTAACATTCGTGTCAGTCAGCTGTTGGCTCTCACGCTGGCCAATAGCATCTTCCTGCCTATTTGTGGCAGCCAGCTATAAGCTCTCACTCTGGCCAGTAGAAAATGGCCGCAAACTACATGAAAACTGCCGTAACACGAAATGATATTTGGAACAGACAAATGAGATAGAGGATTCTGCTATTAAGTCATGGTAGGTAATTGCATAGTCTTGGTTGCCATGGAAGAATACCGGGTGTAACAGCAAAATTGTCTATTGTACAAAATGCTTAATATCTAAAATACACTAAACTGAGTTTCTTTTTTCCAGGAGTTCACATAAGACGTTTAGCAATCTTGACGTTAGACTCGCCTAAAACCCTTTTGAGTTATTCAGGTAGACGGGAAAACAGATTAAAATCGTTTTGTGTCAACCACAGTATGTCTTCCCAACTGAGCAATGGTGAGAGGAAAACGATCATTCAGGCCTTCAGTAATTGTACCAACATCCATACTCTGGCTTTCATCATTAAAGTCCATTCTAGAACCATCAACAGAACGGAGAATAATTTTAAAAAAGGGGGAACAGTAGCGATGAAAACTGGATCAGGAGGTTACAACTTGAAGATTGGTCATTATTTCAATTTAGAGCTAATGAGATCAATTAAAAAAGATCCATCTCAATCCATAACATGTTTGGTACGTTAGAGAGTAGTTTCAAAGGGAATTAAATAAAGATTTGAAAATGAAATCGTATGTAAAACATGTTAGGCAATTTGTTATTCCAGGACAGAAAGTTAGAAGGTTAGAGAGGGCGAGGATCATCTTGAATAAGTTGGAAAATGATCCTCGAATAATGTATGTATATATATTTGAACCTTATTTCAATCTTTCATGAGCCTTCCATCCTTAGCAATGATTAATTAATGATGAACATGTCAATTTTGTTTATGATCGATTCCAGCCCGATTCTTCTGTTAAACTTGGCGAGTAATTCCATATTCTTATTGCTCAAAGTCGTGTCACTATTGTTATAAAAACATCGGCATATTCCAGCAAGATATCATTAATCATTTCTAAGATACAACGTTTCAGAGCTTTATCTAACAATTGGACAATTTTGCTTTTAAACGTTTTGGACAATTTTGCTGTTACATTCGGTATAAGACTGATTCTCCCAATAAAACATCGTCTGAAGAAGTTCCTTATTGGAACGAAACGCGTTATTCGTTTGCCTACATAACTTCACAGCCAAATACGCCATGCCACGTTCACAGGGTTGAATCCTCCTCATTCCCTTTCAGAAATTTCCATTCGGACAGCTTCTTAACAAAAAACTTTTGCTGTTACACCAGGTATAGCAAATTTCTTTGTCCAGCAATTGGATTTAACATAATGCTAACTATTTTTTAACGGTTAAATTATTTACGAGTTTCTTAAAGGAGCTTGTTATTTATCAACTACAAAATTATTATGTAAGATGTTGAACGAGCATATAACTAGTTAGCATTATCTTACCTCCCCACGTCTTTCTCTTTTACTTCTTTGGAAAGTTGAATGTCAGACTTCGATACAATCTTACGAAACAATGTAAACAACCTGTATCTGCTCATAAGGAAATTGTCTAGGATTTATATGCAGACAACTTCGTGTAATGACCTATATTACATTTTATTTCCGGTGAATTTTATTATTTCCGGTGAATTTGAATTTAGCGTAGGTCACATCCGATTGGTTAATGACGGAAAGTCTACCGGCCTATTTTTTTTTAAGTACTCTGCTTTTGAAATTTAATTAATCTTTCACTCGACCCGTAGTTTAACATCACTCAAGGAGACACATTTGTAGTGATGAAACATAATTGCCATTATGTAGCGATTTTTAACATGTTTTAATATCCTAAGATAAATAATATTTAGCTCTACTATGAATTGAGCACTCTTTTAAATTAAATACTACGTACAGTGGTTTTATACACTAATCTTTCTCATTATATATATATATATATATATATATATATATATATATATATATATATATATATATACGTAGGCTTTCTGCTTTTTTATCTGTCTTTTGGTGTTTTCTTCTCAATTTGTGTTTCCTTTTCCCTTTTTGATCGGCTTATCTCTTTTTTTTTATTTTTTGCTTTGCGGTTTATAATTTTCTTTTTTTTGTCACTTGGCAGTTTTTGTGTTGGTTTTAACAATGCTTTGCTTTGCTGGTTTGTTGTATATATATATATATATATATATATATATATATATATATATATATATATATATATATATATATATATATATTGCTGCATGTTTCATTAAATATTATAGACAAGTTTTGTTTATTTATTTTAAGTAAGTTCCTTTCATATTGTCTGATAAGCTGAATAACATTATCATTGAAAGATGAAAGGAAATCACCAGATACATGTTTTAATCCTATCTAAGCTTTAGGCTTACATAAGCCATTATCGAAGATGACAATTACATTTCAATATACCAAACAATTGTTTTGTCCGTGTATTGTTTGATATATTGAAATGTATTGTCATCTTTGATAATGGCTTATGTAAGCCGAAAGCTTAGAAAACATGTATCAATATGGTGATTTCCTTTCGTCTTTCAATGATAATGTTATTAAGCTTATCAGACAATATGAAAGGAACTTACTTAAAATAAATAGACAAAACTTGTCTGTAGTATTTTCTGAAACATGCATCAATGAATAATTACTGTCTAAATACACACACACACACACACTATATATATATATATATATATATATATATATATATAATGCCAATTATGAACTCGGCCACAATGTGCTGACCGTATTTGGGAAATAAAACATTCCTGTAACTCTAGATACATACATAATAATCCATATAATCAGTCAAAACTTGAAAAAAAAAAAGTTAAAAATTATAATAAAATAGAAAAGCTTTGGATAACTTTTACAAAATGTATGTCTCCAAAACAAAACAGTTATACGTACACAAGAAAAACTAGATAAAAAGCTTAATCTCAGTACCTCGTCAGTTATCTTTAACGAAAATGTACAAAGCCCGAGTGACACCCAAGGTAGAGTGTTACGTTAAGGAACAGTTGATATGGATTAAGTAAAACATTATATGGAAACAAAAGTGATCTTTTACAAGATAACCCACTCAACGCATTAGTCGTTCACTGTATTAAGTCTGGCCATAATCTCGATATTTAAAATGCTGTTTTAATTAAAAGAGAAAGTAATTTATTAATGTGAACATATCACATTCTTACCTCGCGTTTAATGTAATTACTCTCCTATCAAAATCTTATTTCATGGATGAACTTTTGTAAGCATTTGTGTCCGTCGCACTTATTTATATCTACACGTAGATTAATTTGAATCATCTGAAGAAAAATGATGTGTCAACTTAGTGCGATGATCTCTATACTTGTTGTTTTCTTTTTTCATATTCCTCGACATATGTGTCTGTTTTAATCTCTACCAGCGAAGTTTTCATTCGATTGTTGGTCACATCACGTCCTGTCAAGTCACGTGTGTCGTAACCCACGGAGGCAGCACAATTACTGTAACCATAGAAGCAAAAGCAAAGATAACCTGGCGGAGCCCATCCTTCAACAGGCCTATTTTCAATTCAAAGCTTTTTTATTTTATTTTAGACTGATTACCACCTGAGGACAAAAGAACCCATCCATCCCTGCCATTTAACCCAAAGCTCGGGAAGACGGGGCGGGGAGGGTTATTTAGGCGAAATTGAACGTAATGAACATTCGAACTCGATATGCCGATTTCTCATTGCGAGACGCTAACCGTTAAAAGTACCCCTCAGCTTCGACTTCACTTGATCAGCTGAAGCGCTGCTAGCGCTGCTTGCAATCAGGTTTGCTTGAAGAGGAACCGTCGGTGCAGTGTCGGCTGATTGCGGGTCTTCTTTAAATAACTCAAAAGTTGGTGGGGGTGTGACAGAAGGCATTGAATTGTAACCCAAAGCCGCGAACAACCAATTGTGCCGCCTGAGAATAATTAGCCTTCATATCATTCGTCATCATGTTCTTGTTTCTTTTTCTTTTATTTTGGTTGTTTCTTCATTTCTCTTCTCACATTTCCTTTTCTAACTCAAAACAGCCCCCCCCCTACGGAAGACACACTTTATTTCGTTTCCTTTTGTCTGGCACAAGATTATGAAGTAAATCAACACTATCAAACGGACTTGCAGAAAATTGCCCCATTAAAGACAACCTGTATCATTTCTGTTAATTCACCCCAAAATATCTATTCATCCCCAAATATTAATTCACCCCAAAATATAAATTCACCCCAAAATATCAATTCACTCCAAAATATTAATTCAGCACAAAATATTAATTCGCCCAAAATTCCAATTCACCCCAAAATATTAATTAACACCAAAATATTAATTCGGCCTAAAATATTAATTCACCCCAAAATATTAATTCACCCAAAATGCTAATTCACCCAAAAATATTAATTCACACCAAAATATCAATTCACCCCACAATATTAATTCACACCAAAATATCAATTCACCCCAAAATATTAATTCACCCCAAAATATCAATTCACCCCAAAATATTAATTCACCACAATATATTAATTCACCCAAAATTCCAATTCACAGCAAAATATAAATTCACCCCAAAATATTAATTCTCACCAAAATATTAATTCGGCCTAAAATATCAATTCACCCCAAAATATTAATTCACCCCAAAATATTAATTCACCCAAAATGCTAATTCACCCCAAAATATTAATTCACCTTAAAATATCAATTCACCCCAAAATATTAATTCACCCAAAATTCCAATTCACTACAAATTATAAATTGACCCCACAATATTAATTCACACCAAAATATTAATTCACCCCAAAATATTAATTAACCCCAAAATATTAGTTCACCCAAAATGCCAATTCACCCCAAAATATTAATTCACCCCAAAATATCAATTCAGTCCAAAATATTAATTTACCCCAAAATAAAAAGAATTACTAAAATACGCACCAAATTCTCCCAGAACGAGGGCCTTCCACTGCACTTCGGTTGGGTTGACCTTAGCAATCGCCCCAAATATGGGTGATTTGGGTGCGCTAGTTTAAAGTGTGGGGGGTCTACGTTCGCGCTCACCCCGAAAAACAAGGCCAAAACAGATTTTTTAAATTTATTTTTAAATTGTAAAAAAATCCTTGTAAGTATCTCGAATATCATCCGCACTTACAGAATATGAATTCACTCCCTGATTTTTTGATATTTTTTCATTCTGATGGTTGTACTTGTTGCGAGGCAGGCTAAACAAATTTGGATTTAAAATTTATAATTTCAAAATAGTACTAAAAACTTAATAAAAAAACACAAACGAACTTATATAAACTTTAAAATTTCTTGAATTGAATTAATATTTGCGATAAGGGGAGTAATTAACAGAAAATTCCGACAACCTTTATTAACGGTGGATTTTCGTTTGAAAGAGAACCAGTACACCTTTAGCGGGCAAAAGCGCTTTTTTGAAAATTAAAAGGGTGGAGGTACGAACATGTTTTTGTCGAAGCCGTTTTCAAAATAAATTTTCTGCCATTTTTTCTTCAAGATATTTATCCTTCGAATCCGTTTTAAGACATTTTTCCATTTTATGAATTTTTGGAGGTCTGCCAATCTTTTAATCCGATTAATCCTCTTTTTTCTTATATTCTCTAAGATTCAGTTATCTCCTTGCGTCTTAGTGGCTTTGTGGCACCCTGCATTTTTTAGAAAGACTAAAAAGAGATATTCATAGAAATATGATTTAATTTTTATTCGGTTTATTAACCAGTTGTTAGTTATTTAGAAACGAAGAATAATTGAGTTTTGAGAATAATTCTCTAACTGTATTTAGGCGATCCAAAGAGAAGAAAAAAAAAAAAATAATAAAAAGAAAGAGAAAGAGGAATAGATAATACAAAACCCGGTCATAAGTAAAACTAAGACAAGACAGGTGTCAAAATATATCAGGTCAAATTACCTGACCGAAATCCAGGGAAATAGAAATTGTTATATTTGGTTGAAGAAATAGAGTTTGGAGATAATAAAATAAAACAAAAAGAAGAGGAAAGACAGAAACATAATACGAAACCAGGTCGTAAGCGAAAACACACACGTGCGACCAGCACCTAACAAGTGTCAAAATTATCAGGTCAAGCACTTGAACTAATTCCGTGTCCGCGTAGGATGGAAGTTTGTTAAGGTTGGCTGAAACAATAAAGATTTTTTTGAACAATGAAAACGAAATTTTAATCGGAGGAAAGGTGTCTTTTGTGTTGAGGGGGTGACCGGTGGAACTGTATACAGATTCTGACCTGTTAAAAATTGGAACCCCACGATGATGAAGTGGAGACATTTTCAATTCAGATAATTAAGATCTTTGACTATCAGGTCTGACCAAAAACAAAGAAGGAAAAAAAAAAACGATTGTCTCGGCTCACAGATAGCGCCAATATTCTTTCCTGAAGTCACATCTAATTAGCGGCAGGCTGTTTTGACAGAACCCAGGTGAGAAAAAGCCAAGATTATCATTTTTCGTACGTGTGAAAAAGGCCAAATTAGATTTTGTTTTTTTTAGAACAAGAACGATGTAAGCCACGCCCGATTGGAGACGGGAGGCGTCCCACCACAGTCTCATTAGCCGAAAGCGGTCACGTGATATGCGGAAAGAGGAGGGAGAATGCTCGATCAAGAACCATTGGTCGAAAACGGTCACCTGACATACGAGAGACCGGGAGAGATGGGTATGCGTCTTCCCCCCAGAGGCACTGTGAGGAAGTAGGGGTGAAAATAATAGCGATAATGGGAAATCAGAACTAATGCGACTTTTGGGATTATCGAGAGAGCCCTGACGCCGACAGACCCACCCCGTTTTGCTGCGGCGTCAATAAAAGCAGGACCCCAATCGACAAAAAAATGAGTTCAGCCCCGGACGGCAGCGAGAAGAGATCACCTCGGACGACAGAGAGTTGCGGCTGAATTGCGGCAAGAAATCCTTCCAGCCCAAGTCGAAAACAAGAAATCCTTCCAGCCCAAGTCGAAAACAAGAAATCCTTCCAGCCCAAGTCGAAAACAAGAAATCCTTCCGGCCCAAGTCAAAGACAAGAGAAGTTCTATCTAAGTCGACGAAGGAGAAGATTACTCGAAAGCCGCGGAGAAGTTGCAGCCAAGTCGAAGACAAGGCCAAAGAGTTACTGGACGGAAGAAGAAGAAGAAGTTAAAATCAAGCCCAGCCGAGAACAGAATTCGACCCAACCAGATCGAAGTGAAGAAATACAACTCAAGTCGAAGAGAAGAATCAACTGCGAATGATTGATAGAAATTAGCCCCAGTGTCGAACTAAACCACACTCCGACATACACAATTCTAGAGAGTGGACAATTCGAAATCGTTAAGTTGTATGATAGAAGCTTGGTGCCATAGTCCACAGAGCGGGTCGGGAATGAGAACAATTTTTCTTTATGTAACGGACATTAGATATAAAAGGTTGTCACCCCTTTTTTTTTATCAGTAATTTTTTGTCTCGTGAGTTTTTTTTTTTCTTTTACTTGTGTTTTGCCACCCCCGTCGGACTCAACTTGCATACGGCCCAATCCCTGCTGGTCCCGTCTGTCTAAGATCTAAACACAGCGTGGGTAGACAGACCGGAGATCAGTACAGTTGCTTTAGCAACCAGGTATTGGAAGCGGGTTGGGAAAGGCGAGGCTGGTCATCATCTAACCAAGAGGTTGGAGCGGCACGCTTGGAACCAGGAGGAGCGACCAGGAGGAGCGACGTCACAGTTGGCGCCGTAACCAAAGGATTCGACCCTGGGCCAGGTGTGTACCCGTCACAGCTTTATTGCCTTTGATCTTCAAAAATTTAAATGCAATGTCAATCATTAATGCAATGTCAATCATTATCTTCTGCCTTCTTAATTCTTCTCCTTTTATTGGTCTCTCACCTTAATAATGATTTTTTTTTTCATATTCGCTTTCACTCAGTAAAACCTTGTGTCTTAGTGGCTTTATTACCTTGGGGAGAAACCAGTAAAAAAGATTATTAACTTGACTTTGAGTAGAATATTACTTAAAACAAAAAATGGCATAAAATGTCTAATGGTAAAAAAAATACTGTTACGTTGCATTTAATGGTTAAAAAAAAAAAAAAAAAAAAAAAACAAAAAAAAAACAGAGTTAAACAGGCGCAAAAATGCTTTTTTGGTGAAAGAAATTTGCCGAAAAAGAATATCGATATGTATTTTTTAAGGATTGTTGAAAAGACAGTACTAATCAGGACAATAGTTACAACGAAAATCATTAAAATTTGTCATGTTGTGATCAAATTTTATTCATATAGGGAGCGTGATTTATAAAGTATTATTGTGAGAGAAAATACAAAATTCCTTTAAAAGATTTCGGATACATCCCCACAAAATGGTCAAATGAATGATGATCAATGACACCAACTAAAATATTTTAGACATATTTTCTTTTATTATAATACCAACGAAAAATGTCAATTAAATATTAAACGCACACGAGTCACCATGAGAGAACATCACAAATGCGCGAAAATAAGACTGAATAAATATCCTTTGAGTTAATGAATAAAAAAAAATAACATTCAGAACATCATTTTTCACATCTCAGAATCCATTTCTTTCTCACAGGCATAACGTAGCTTCCCTGTATCCTTTCTATAAATGAGGAATTGTTCTGATGAACTTTCATCTATAGTACCTACAATTTAATAATTTAAGCGCAGTACTAGATTGGCGGTAAGGTCTCATTATTTTACAGTTGAAATGGCTAGATGTAACCGTAAGTTCTATGCTAACAGTTTCTTATTTCGCACTTCTCGCTTGTGGAACTTGCCTACAACCCACAATCATCAAAAATTTAAATGTAACGTCAATGGACATCCTCTGTCTTCCTGAAGCCCGTTCCTTTATTCTCCTTTTCTCTTAATTAAAGTCTTCTCATTCTTTTTCACTCCCTGTAACCTCGAGCGTCTTAGTGGCATTATTGAGGTGAAATTGTTTAAAAAACGACTTAGATTTATTTCACTGACATAGTTAAGACATTTATTGAAAATCGACTACTATGAATAGACTGCGAGATGTGCTTTATTATTGTTCTCTGGGAGGCACCCAGTCAGTTATATGCCATGCTTAGATGATCATGTACCTTTCGATACATGATTGACGGGGCAGATTTTTTTCCCGCAGTAGGTTGTCATTTCTTTCTGCGGTAAACCAGTTGCCATCCAAGGCTATAGAACCCAGTCTGTCCTGCTATTTACCCATAGCTGGAGGGAGAAGAAGAACATTCATACCTTTCCCAAGGGTATTAATACGTAAGTGAATGTAATGGAGTCCTCAATCCGAGCCGCTATCCATTACTCCACCGTGCCTCCAAATCATAATGGTGTCCAGTTTACTAAAGCACGCGCAAAATATTTTAATGGGGAATTATAATTATAAAACAGCATTAAAGTTTTGACGAATTGGTTATTTTTTTTTCACTTTATGCTATTTTGTTTTGAGAAGCAGACCCCGTGAAAAAATCCAGTATATTAAAGCCGCACGCAGCTGTGGGAATAAAACAAATCATCCGTAGACAGATCGCTACCATTCCAGTTGATATGCTTAGACGCACGATTGTTGAAATGAGAGAGCGAGTTCGTGCATGTTCATTTCGTGGTGTTGACCATCTCAGGGATGTAATATTCAAATTTTAGATCATATATTGAACTCTTGTATATCAGTTATGCATATATATATTTGGTATCCTATGTCATTTTTATAATCCAAAATACTTGCATTTAAAATGTCTCCCAGCATTTAATATTAATATTTTAATGGAAAATAGCAATTACCGTATATTTCCGCGTATCAGACGACCTTTAAATCCCGCAAATCACCCTTACATATTGGGCATCGTCTTATACTAGAATTCTGATATGTCCCGGAAAGGGGTATATTTGAACGAAGTAGCTAAGTGGTTTTGGCTACTATAACCAAGTAGAATACGGTAGCAGTAATCGACTGGTACGCGTCGTAGTCGCAGGTAAGAAGTGTAGATCAATGGCGTAGTCCAATGGACATCGTTATAGACTTAGCTCTCAGACTAAGGCTCATCTGACTCTCCTACACGTCCTTCGGTATTTATGACGGACACCAGCCAATCATATTCCAGTGACGGGGAACACAGGTGTATGCATATTCCATTATATCAAATTATAAAACAATAATCCTCAAATTCTGAGTGATATTTGTCTGTAGGCTAACCTCGGCATTGGTGCGATAACCAATAACGTACATGAAAAGATTCACATTATCAAATAAACTGATAATAAAAGTAATAAAACCATTTCTACCTTACATATTACTGACATAACTTCATAATAAATTGCCTATTCAAAGAATAATTTCATATCCATGAAATCAACTTGTGTCCAGGCAAACTCAGCTGAGAAAATGCAAACATTGAGTTATGACTGCGTTCACAGCAACTTTTATCGTATATTATTGTACTGTTATTAGAGGTATTTTGTGATTGTTGATCAAGTATAAGTAAATGGCCATTAGTAAACCAGGCTGTTTGTAACTGTTTAGATATAAGAAAAGAAGAGGAAGAAGAATCGGTAGTCTTAATAGATCACGTGATGAAACGTAAATAAAACAATGGATTTCTTTTTTAGGGGGCGTGTGTAGGGAAAACATGATATAGAATTGGTTTTGTTATTTCGTTTATTTTAAATTTCTATGGAAACAGCAAGTAACAACATTTCCAATAATATAATCTTTATATAATCAATAAGCAGTCGTCTTATACAACAGGTATAGGATAAATTCAGGAAAATGTGCTATATTTTTTTACATCGTCTTATCTAACGGTAGCCTTATACGCGGAAATATACGGTATAAAATATCATTAAATTTTTCAACTAGTTGTTTTTTCTTATTTTTATTTATGGTTTTATTTTGGGGTGCTCGACCGGGAATAAAAGCGACCTGGGTATGACAATAAACTAAATCCGCGCCCTGGGTAAGACGATAGACTACATCCAACAGCAACGCCACTGATCAGGAGGATTGGAGTTTGCTGTTGTTCCCAGGTTCACCCTGACCCGGAGTGGTCGCACCTGTTAGGGTCCCAACTATAGGCAAATAGTTAACTCCCCAAACTGGGGTCAAATAATGTAAAAATAGGTTTTAATAAGAGCAATGCATTTTTGTAAAAAATATTACCAGCAATAAATTTTGGAAGAAAAATTATTACCAGTAATACATTATTAAATTACGAATACATTATTACCATCAATACTTTTTAGGAAAAAAATATTACTAGAAATACTTTTTGAAAAAATATTATGGTAAATTTGCATTGTAGGCAGCAAAAGCACACGGCATTAAGAATATGCCATTCTGGTGTAAAATTGCCTGGTTATTTCGAAAATGACATTAAACATTGCGTACGATTACCGTTTTCGATTCATCATCAATGTAAATTCGATCTCTTTCGCATCGCCATTAGAGGCGTTGTTTTTTTTAAGTTTGAACGAGGTTTGACTCGAGAGGTAATTCGCGGAAGCTTACTTATTGGCCTTTTTACAGCGCTTTATAAAATCGGCCTTTTCACAGCGCGCAAGCTTACTTAGTTATCAACCTTGGTAAATTTGCATTGTATGGCGGACGTTCTGTGTACGCGACGCGAAAGAGATCGAGCTTACATTGATGATAAATCGAAAACGGTAATCTAGCGCAATGTTTTAATGTCATATTTGAAATAATAAGCAATTTCACGCCAGATTGGTATGTTCTCAATACGAGGTGATTTTGGTGGATGCAATGCAAATTTACCAATATTAGCAGCAATAAAAAATCTTGTGGCATTAAATAACCCATTGAGATAGTGATATGCGTCGGAAAGGGATATATTTGTTCAAAGTAGGAAGGTGGTTTTGGATTATTGTAACCAAGTAGGACAAACTAGCAGGTAACCGTAATGGACTGGTCCTCGTCGTAGTGGTAGGCAATAGGCATAGCGACCAGGCGTTCCCCCTGTACCTCCGCATCAGTCTGTATTTATGGCTGACACCAGCCAATCATATTACTGTGAGAGGGAATCCTGGTGTATCCATATTCATTACATCAACCATTATTATCATAATTATTATCATTATTATCATTATTATTGATATGTCACGGAAAGGGATATATTTGTTCGGAGTAGTAAAGTGGTTGTTGACTACTGTAACTGGGTATGACAATCTAGTAGGTAACCATAATAGACTGGTCCTCATCATAGTGGTAGGCAATAGGCGAAGACAATAGGCGTAGTCGATAGGCGTCGTCCTTGTACCTCCACATCAGTCCGTATTTATGGAGACACCAGCCAATCATATTACTGTGAGGGGGAGCCCAGGTGTATGTATATTCATTACATCAGGTAGATATGCCATAAAACAAACCAAATTGAGGATGAAGTCTAGCATATTAAAGCACTCTTACAATATTAATATTTTATTGGAAAATCGCATTTATAAATGAGGGTTAATTTTTTGACGACTGTGTTTTTACTTTTTCTTTTTTACTTTATGTTTTTGTTTTTGTGATGCTGACACAAGGTACAAAGTCTGTGGGTTATAGTTTAGGTTTCGATTAACTGACGTCGGATCTTGGAATGCAGAACCTAGAATGAATATTAAAAGATTCTTTCTTTTTTTTCTTTCCTTTTTTTTTTTTTTGAGAAGAATGAAATAATTAATAATGGAAGTCGAAAAAGTGGGAAGAAAAACGTCGATGAAAAATTTTCAAGGTTTTTCCAACAAAAAAATGAACAGAGCAACGAAAGTCGGCAGGGTTCTCACTGCGCCATTGTTTTCGTTGAAGAATGGTAATCTGTCTTCAAGAATAGCTTCTTTTTTCTTTTTTTTTTTTTTTTTTTTAAATAAAGGCTTCAATAAATAATAAACTAAAAATATGTATCTAATATATACAATGAAATCGTGTATATATGTATGTGCTATTCTAGCATGTGCTTTTTTTTACGCAGGAAGCATACAAGATAGAAATAGAAAACGACAAAGAGGGATATATAGAAACGAACAGCGAGGCAAGAGAGGATAGATATTTTTTTCTTTTTTTGAACACAATTGTTCGCCCAATACAATACCCAAGAGCCACTCGGGGTAGAGGCTACTAAATGAGTTTAGAAAAACGTAAAGCGGTAAATTAATAAGCGTATATTATGACAATATGCAGAATAGATATCTTGAAGCTAAACATAAAGTGATTTAGTTTGTACTTATTGTGAAGTTTATTCCAAAAAATCATATTTCTGGAGGAGCTGTTTGTGTGAAACTTCATCCTTTCAAATGGAATACGAAGGACATGTGGATAAGTTGATCATGAGTACCTAGCATTAGTTGTGAAGGTCTGAATTTTTGGAACTAAGGAATCTAGCTAGTCTGAATATTTGCCCAGGAAATAGAAATAAAATAACGAAACGCTTGAAACGTTTCGACTGTTGCCAGAGTGGAGAGGATACGTGGTAAAAAATAATTCATCACCCAAAAGGCCACGTAAAGACGGACTGTACAGCTCTAGCTTAAATATGGCAGAAAACTTTTTGGGCAGGTTTAACTCTTTCAAAGAAAGAACGTAACAATAGGTGTCAGATACCTTCTGGTGTGGTACAAGAAATAGAGTATTTTTACAGCATTTTTAGCGATAGTCAGAATATCCGAGTTCCACTTGGTGTCTGGTGTGAGCATTACTCCCAACAGAAATTCGCGGTAATATTACATTGAGAGCACGACAGCTGATTCGTTAAAACTGTCACGCTCAAGGAAAAGATACTGGTTAGCAGGGGGCGCATAGAGATCCCATTATTTTTAACCATATTTTATTAGCATGAGTAGGAAATCGCAAGTTGTTATTAAAGTTATATCTGCGTTAAACGATGTGATTTCTTGTATATTATTCTCTTTCTATGTATCTTCATGGCTCTCCACAACTTCCTATCTCGTGTTGTTTTTAGTTTTTTTTTCTCTCTTTTCTAAGGCTCCTCACCCTGTTTCACCGTTCATTTACGCAAGCTCGTCGTCTAAGTGACTTGATCCTTGTACTATCCCTCTTACCCTCAATACGCACCGTGAGGCCAGGTTTTCCAGAGGCTTGGTTATATTTCAGGTATATCTTATCACTACCATATCACGATGACTAACCGAAAAAAGAACGGTATCTAAGCACTGAAATAATATACCGACTCACAACTATCAACCTACCAAGGATGTTGTAACTGTAAAATACTATACAGGTTCTTAACTGTCACGAGGGTTATTCAGTTAGAATCAGTTTTTATGTAACGTATTTGACAGAATAAAACATACACGGGTATTTTAGACGCGTCCCCATATACAGCAAAGCATATTCAGGGAAAAGGTATTGAATGTATGTAAGCCTGTCATGTTTAACGAAAGCTATCAGCTCATTACAAAAGCTGTAAATGCACTTGATTTAACCTAGGGAGAGGTTACTGAATAGAATAATTAAATGAAGGTTGGTAATGAACAATAAAACTTAGGATATGAACAGCATATATAAGATTCACCAGCAGCGTGTAGAAGGAGAAGCCGACTGCTGGAAATGAGTCAAGTGAATTCCACAATGACTCAGCAGGATATGTATCAACCGCTCCATGTGATCAGATGTGGCACTAGGCTGAATTTAATGTGGGCTCGGACAAAAATTCCCTGTAGACCCCGCATAAAACGGGGTCGGGTAGTTGTTTTGACATAGCCTCGTCCTGGGGATCCTCTCTGCCCGGTGGCAGAGAATTTGACCAGCACAGTTGGAGACGAATCTGCAACGGCAGGATATATACCAAACGCCACAGGGGGTCAGATGTAGGACAAGGCCGAATTTAATGTGCAGTATCAGAGACCATAGGCTCGTCCAAAAAAATCCCCGAAGATCCCGTATAAAACGGGGTTGGGTAGCTGTTTCCCGAGACGAGACTCTGCTCTTCGACAGAGGATAATTTCTTCATGGAGCCTGTGAGTTTGACCAGCACAGCTGGAGACGAATCAACTGCAGACTAACATACAGTATTTACTACTGTATTTATGTGAATGGGGACATACTCATTATCGTCTGTAGGTACGCTACAGCAGCACTTTAGATGTAGTAGTAAGAATCACTGTGTATAAAAAGCAAGCTATCTGAACATCACAAAAATGACATTAGCTGTAGTAAAAAAAAAACATTGCTATATATAAAAACAAGCTGTCACGACATCCCAAAAATGACTTTAACTGTTGCCAAATCCATTACTGTATATAAAAAGCAAGCAATCTGAACACTATAAAAAGTTCTGTAGCAGAAAAATTAATGCATATAAAAAGTAAACTATCTGAATATTACAAAAATTGTTTAGCAGTAGCTGAAACTTTACTGAATATAAAAAAGCAAGTTATGAGAACATCACAAAAATGACCTTAACTATAGTAGAAAACATTACTGTATATAAAAAGCAAGTTATGAGAACATCACAAAAATGACCTTAACTATAGTAGAAAGCATTACTGTATATAAAAAGCAAGCTATCAGAACATCACAAAACGTTGTTTAGCTGTAGAGGAAAAGATTACTATTTGGCAAGTATATCATCATCATCAAAGCAATAATTTATGCCCCCTGTTATCGTTGGGGCGTTGGTATCCATAACACCAAATGCGGTCCTACATCGAGAAAATCCAAATAAAGCACAGTATCACATCGCTTCAGAAGTCTTCGTTGCTTGGAAATGTAAATATACCGCGAAACGCACTCTCTGCTTGAGATCGTCCGACAATAAAGGAGAACACGCTTAATGCAAGATCTCCGATCGGAAACGAAAACGTGTGAAATACAACAATAATAATGAGGATAATAATAAAGATAATAATAATAATTATAATAATAATAATAATATGTTGTCAATTAAAATGCAATACTAATAATTGGATTAGAGGCCCTACGATGGTGGTTTTAGTGCATTTTGTTTATTTCCAATTTAATACAGATTATTATGCAATTTGATGAACAGAATCACTTGGTGTCATTTAAAATCTGATTGGTTAAATACTAATAGCTGAATTAGTACAATAACAATATAATAACAGTAAAATGAATACTAGTTAACTGATGTGACCATACCTGCTGACTACAAGACAGCAGCAATGCAAATAAAAGCTTTCCAATCTAAACTTTGCTGCTGCTTTGAATATCCAGCAACAAGCATATTTAATAAACCTTTACCTTAAGTTGCTCTGGGGCCTTGTATCGGTTGAGCGATTGTAAAAGATATATATCAGTTTGATGTTCAATACATACTAATGTACGCGATTCAGGCTAATAAAGCCCATACATTTCTGCTATTTACTTGTAATCGAGGGAGAATTGGAATCATGCCTTTCGAAAGGATATTAATAAAAAAACAAATCAATGCTAAACATCTCAGCCTTAATCTGAAGTCTCTCTGATGATTCGACTTTGCATGCAAGGCCTTACGCACCTCTTGACACATGAAAAAAGTCTTCAGTAAAGAAACAAAAAACAAACAAACAAGTAAAACCATTGCAAGCACACAGGAAATCGTATATGCACTTCACATGATCGTCGCTAACAGTGCAGCATCGAAATAACAATGCAAATTATAGTCAGAATAACAATTCATTTATTCGAAACAATTCATTTTCAAGTGAAAAATGTGCTTGGACCTCCTCTGCGTCTTCCTGTCGGGTCAACGGTGGGTACAGTCACGTCTCGTCTGCGCATGCGTGGAGCGCTTTCTCTTCCTTTCCAGCGTAAAAATTTGATGGAATTTTTTTATTTTCCATAAATTCTTCTTTTCTTTGTGTTGTTCATAACTAAACTTATTCTTTATTTTTCTGCTCGACATCATGATTCTAACTTGCATTATTATCAAATAAAGCAAGCTAGAAATATTGAAGAGCCACTTAAGGTAGAGGCTGTTGTTGCTGCGGAATCAAAGCACCGGAACCTCCCCTTGGGTTGGAAATATACTTGAGCGGGCAGCCCAGACTCCGAGACAAGTTTCCTCCGTTGGGAGGACCCACTGGGAGAAGGTGGGATCACAGAAGGCTTCTCGGTGATGAGCTGATATCCCTTACCCTCATTCCCTATAAGATTATTGTAGAAGCATTGCACTAAGGAAATATCCGTATTAGGCTAAGAAAAAGAGTACTAAACCGCTACACGATATCCGTCCTCCTATATGGAAGTGAATGCTGCAGGGTTTCCTAAAAAATGAAGAGAAGGGTTGAAACAATGAAAATGTGGTTCTACAGTAAGATGCTGAGGATACCGTGGACCGAACAGTTTTGATAAAATTGAAGCAAGAAGGAAAATTAGTTTCCTTCTTGCAACTTAACATCAGGAAGAAGCAGGTGAAGCTTCTGGGGCATATAATAAGGAAGGAGGGTTCGGAAAATCTAATACTCACAGGACAGATAGAGGACAAGAAGGGCAGAGAAAGACAACGCATAACATACTTAATGAGCTTGAGAAAAAGAATAGCGGAAAAGGGTCTTGGAGAAGTAACAGGAAAACAAAGTTTATTAAGAGCAGCAAGGGACAGGTAATTGTGGAGAGCCAGGATCGCTTACGTCCTGAAGGGATATAGCACATAGAAGAAGAATAGCTTTAAATGGATGGCGAAATAAGGTTTAGGAGTGTTATGGGATCTTACCCATAAAAATAATAATGGACTATTCCATACTTAATAAATACTGCGCCTCAGTAGTAGGCGGGGAGTCAATAGTCTAAGTCGATCTCGGTCGACCGGCTGAGCGGTTGAACTCTCTGCCTTCGGGCGGGGAGGAACCCGAAGAAGGCTACGCCGAAGGGCGGATTCTCTTTCGGGGAGGTAAACCGACCCTGAAACCGTTTATACGGGTTCAATGGGCATTTTTTGGCCGAGCCCACGGGATCGGAGATCCCACGTAAAACCGGCCTTGTGCCACATGATGCCCCCATTGGGGGGGGGGGTGACTAAATATAGTCAATAGTTCAAGTCGAGTCAGTAGGTCAAGTCGAGTCAGTAGTTCAAGTCGAGTCGAGTCAGAGGCAGTCCGAAACACAGTCGCGTTCAGACAATTACTGCAAGACATTGGAATAGTGATACTGGTCGAGACTACATTGTTCTCCCTACTAAACCTGATTGTTCTTACTAACAATTCTACTTCTCTGTATATATTCTTGTTTGTAATATATCTGTGTTATTCCATACCTGTGTTCGAGTTCATCTTTATTGGTTCTACCTTGGACTATCACCCTGATACAAGGAACCGGACCATAACAAGGAGAAAGAACAAATAAACACTATTTTAAGAGCTACAAAGGACAGGAAATTGTGGAGAGCCATGATCGCCTACGTCCTGAAGGGATACAGTATATAGAACAAGAATGAGCTTGGGTAAATGGATGGCAGAATAAGGTTTAGGAGAAATAACAAAAAGACAAAATTTATTAAGAGCTGCAAAGCAGAGAATATTGTGGAGAGCCATGATCGCCTACGTCATGAAGGGACACGGCACATAGAAGAAGA
>OZ010602.1:88381897-88451897 GCA_963932145.1 Acanthosepion lycidas | reverse complement strand
AGAAACGCCCCAAAATGGCTCACGTATCTTCCTGTTAATTAAACGTGATTGTTTCTTCTAATAATTATATTTGATCTTATATGACCCAAGTAGGTGTTGCTATGCCGTTAAGTTAATCAGTCTCACGTTTTCAATACATTGGGTTCAAACAAAACTTTGCAGCATTTTGGATGACATTGGAAAATGAGAGTTCGTTTCACACGTGACTGAAATTTATGAAACCTGTACATAGATAGGGTAACGTTTCAACGTGGTCTATAGATTTTGAAAAATAAAACTTTTTGCGCATAAAACGAAAAATGGATGAAAATGAAATGCATTTTCATCATTTGACGGTGTTTTATTTCCGGGGAGGGACCATACGCTGTTCAAACACTAAAAAACTGATGTGCGCCGTTTATGTTGATGGTGCCGTAGCTGAATGTACAATTGGTAAGTGGTTCCCTACGTGCAGAAGGGGAACTATTTATCCGGAAGCCCGAAAAGCTTGCAGCAGGCATCCAGTCATAGATAGCAACCAGATCGAAACTGACTAAAAACAAATCCAGGCCACAAGAGTTGGGATATCGCCGAAATACTCCACTTGTTTCATATTTAGTGTCGAAAGGTATTTTCTAAATATCTGGATACGCGAATCCCTTCCATGTTTTTACTGTATTGCAATTTAACATGAAATAAATGCATCCGACGCATCTTCAATCTTATTCTCAGCTTATTTCTCTACACAAGCGATGAAAAGTGTTTGTTTACAACAATGTGGAGAGAAAAATCCCTGGGGAAAACGAAATTGCTCATCATTAAACACCTTAAACTCCGTTCTGCATCAGACAATAGTGATTACAATGATATTCACCCTGTACAGAACCCAAGAGCCACTCGAGGTAAATACAAAGTAAGAGGCACACTTTATGTAGAAAAAGCAACGGTTAACTCTAGACTTGAACAGGTTAAAATTGTATAGATCGGGGGATCATCTTCTATAAGCTGTATTTATACTTGCGTCTTTAGGACGTGTTGATAGTTAAATATATTAAGTAGACGTATACTTGAGTCTATATACTGTGTTTAACTTAAGCCTATCGGGAGATATTGATTCTTTTCATGTTTTTTTTAAAATCATTTCACCATAAGTAAGGCAATAAAGCCCCTAAGACACAAGCGGCTACTAGATCTTAGAGATAAAAACAATGCACGATAAAGGAGAGATATCAATCAAAGCACAATAATTAGAAAGACAGAGGATAACGACGAAATTTAAGTTTTAGAAAAAAACGTACCCTAGAACAGCAGTCCCCAATTTTTCCCGACGGACCGGATTCATGCAAGTCAGTTTTTCCATGGCCAGGACATAGTGGTATGTAGCGATCACGCACATAAAAGGATACCATAAACAAGACCGTGATAATCAATAAAATGGAAAAATATTGGTCTACGGCCCGTTACCAAACGGTCTATGGCCCGATACCAGACGGTCTACGGCTCGGAACCAAATGGTCTACGGCCCGGTACCAAACGGTCCATGGCCCGGTACCAAACGGTCCACGGCCCGGTAACAAATGGTCTATGGCCCGATACCAGACGGATTAAGGCTACGAAGGAAATGGTTTACGGCCCGGTACCAAACGGTCTACAGCCCGGTACTAAACGGTCTATGGCCCGATACCAGACGGTCTACGGCTCGAAACCAAATGGTCTACGGCCCGGTACCAAACGGTCTACGGCCCGGTACCGGTTTGTGACTCGGTGGTTGGGTACCTCTGCCCTAGAACAAACAGGAGCCTATTAACGATTTACTGTAGAAACACTTTAATGCAACCTGATTCTAATTTATATCGGATAAATAAATCACATTAAATTATATTTCGCCCATGCTCCCAGCTGATAATTGTTCAAAGATACAATACTAGCAGCGCGTCGAACTCCACGTTTTATTAAAATAAACTCTCTATAATATAAACAGTCTTCGAGATAATATTACAAAGTGGCGTACTACAGCGGGCGCCCTTTAGTTGCTAGCACTGACATGTCTATCATAGCAATGAGGAAGTATTTCACTCTGAAATGCATTTGTCTATGCATGAACATCAAAATGAAAATAAGAGATTGTCACAATCTGTAACTTTTTTTTTTATTTCTCCATATTTTATTCATGTTCTCCTGGAAGTCGGGGAGGGTGACATGCGCATTTAAAAGGATAGAAAGAAGAGACACCTGAACAAAAGCCATTGGAGAAAACAAAAACAAGCCAAACAAAAACGAGAAAAGCAAACGCAAAGTGTATGGTTGCCCCTAGCAACAACATCCGAAGCGATCTCAACCTTTTTAAAAGAAACGGCGACCGAGAGTCGTGTTGGTATCACTGCAAACAAGGCGAGCGATGAAATAATATTTTATTATAATTTCAATTTTGAAAGCCGTTCGTCTTTTCTAGAGGCGATCACGATTGAAAACTTTATGATATTCTTCTGAACATTTTTCCACCGGTGGAGGTTCGTGTCATCGAGTAATTTCTACTGAATGCCGTCATGTTGTGGCAAACTTTGGCGTAGCTTCCGGCTACTGCATGGGCCTTCCGTTACGGTCTGAACGCCAACTTCCGGTTTTTCTTTGGTTTGTATATACTAATCCCACAATACTATGCGCACTTGTGTGAAAGAATTTTCCAGAAAGGCTTATGGCAGAGACGAGGGGTGAAAAGTGGGAGGGAGGAGTTAAGCGTTCATGAAGAAGAAGAAGAAGAAGCAGAAGAAGAGGAGGAAATGGGAATCATAGAAAAGAAGATAGTAGAGCAATAAGAGAGAGAGAGAGAGAGAGAGAGAGAATTGAGTTTGCAAAAATTAAATAAAAAGAAGAGAAAAAGCATAAAACAAAATCGGCAAAGAGTGTGAAAAACAAAGTCGGTGTAAGTGTGTGCATAAAGGAAGAAATATATATATATATATATATATATATATATATATATATATATATATATATATATATATATATATATGTATATATATATATGAGATAACGATACATATTATATATATCAAGAAACATATTGGGAAGAAACGTATGATAAAATGGAAAAAAAAATTGGTGAGACGCGTTTCAATATAGTAGATGAAGTTTTAAAAAATGAAATGTGTAACACGAAAACTTTTTACTCTTTGTCATACATTTATTCCCATATATATATATATATATATATATATATATAAACTGGAATTAAATACAGATCACATATGGATGAGAATACCACATAATGATAGTATAAAGAACAAATAGGAAACGTTTATAAATCTAACATGTTTCGCTTTTATTAAAGCTTCATCAGAGAATGAGTTTTGTGTTATTTTATTAAGTCTGATTAACAAATGCACGCCACAAGAATAAATATCCCAGAATTTCCTTTTCGACAAATTTCATGAAGCTTTAATAAAACCGAAACACGCGCACACAGACAGACAGACACACACACACACACACACACACACACACACACACATATATATATATATATATATATATATATATATATATATATATATATATATATATATATATATATATGAATGATATAAAGTGACAGAAGCAAAGTCAGAAGAAATTGACAAGAGAATGTAGAACAAAGAGACTTTAAGAGGAAATTAAATAACTTCTTTTATTTTGGCGGCAAACAATTTTAAGTTCCTCAAACTTTTTAATGGCGACAATGAAATTAAAAGCCCTACACTCTTTGGCTGTGAACTTTCACCTTATATCATCGCCAAGATGCAAAAACAAATGAATGAAACATTATAATTAATTAATTAATAATGAGAAAACTAAAAGAAAATAATTGATAAATGAATAAAAAAAAATCATTTTGAATTTTCTCATTCGTTGATTATTTTTTTATTTAGGAAATTGTATTTATTAAATATGGAATGAAATATTAGTAAATTCAGAAGAAGGTGAATGAAAAGAAAAGGAAGAGGTAAAGGAGAAAAGGAGAAGAGAAAAAGAAGCAGAACGAAAAAGAAAATGAGAATAGTGAAAAAGCAGAAAGTTGACAAGAAGAAAAAGGGTAGAAAGAGGAAGAGAAGGAGGAGAAAAGACAAAAAGGTAGAAGAAATGTGGACTGAATGAAGAAGAAGAAGAAGAAGAAGAAGAAGAAGAAGAAGAAGAGTGAAAGAGAAAGAAAAACTGAAAAACAAGGAGAAAATAGGAAATTATGGAAGTGAGAAATGAAGAAAAGGTTAAAATGAGTTGACGAATGTGAAAAAGAATTAAAAAAATTATGGTATCGAAGAGAAGGAAAGACAGAAGAAATAAGAAAAGCGAGCAGGAATTTAAAAAAGTGAATAAAAATAAATTGGAAGTATCTTGAGTAAAGAATGGTAGAATAATAGAATATGTATTAGAAGAGAAAGAGAAAGAGAGAGAGAAAATAAATAAATAAATAAATAAATATAGAAAGAAAGAAAGAAAGAAAAAAAGACAGAAAAGTAAAGAAAAGCAATAGTTGGGAAGCAAAAAAAGGGACAGAGAAAGACAGATAGACAGAGCGATAGAAAGAAAGAAAGAAAGAAAGAAAGAAAGAAAGAAAAATCCAGAAAGATAATCGAACGAAAGCAATATTTGGGAAGCAAAAAAAAAAAAAAAAAAGAGAGAAAGAAAGAAAGAAAGAAAGAAGGAAATATAATCGAATGAAAGCAATATTTGGGATGCAAAAAAGGGATGATAGGAAGAAAAAAAATTAAAATAAATAAAGAAAGAAAAAAGAAAGAAAGATAATCGAACGAAAACAATATTTGGAAAGAAAGAAAGAAAGAAAGAAAGAAAGAAAGAAAGAAAGAAAGAAAATAGAACAAAAGTAATACTTGGGATGCAAAAAAACGGAAGAGAGAAAGAGAGACAGACAGACAGAAAGACAGACAGACAGACAGACAGACAGACGGAAAGAAACAAAGAAATAAAGAAAGAAAGAAAGAAAGAAAGGAAGAAAGAAGGAAAAAAGAAAGACAGAAAGAAAGAAGGAAAGATAATCGAAGGAAGCAATATTTGAGAAGCAAAAAAGGAAAGAAAGGAAGAAAAATTTTAAAAAATAAAAAAGTAAGAAAGAAAGAAGGGAGAAAAGGAAGAAAAACATTGAAAGATATTTAGAAAGCGCGATTGTGAATAAAGAAGGAAGGAAAGAAAGCAAAATAAAAAAAAGCAGCAGAAAATATCTGGAAGGAAAGAGTGAATGAAGGTGAGAATGTCAGGAAAAAAGCTAAAAAGAATCAAAAAAGGAAAGAAAAAATGGTAAAATAATTAGAAAGAAATAAGAAAGATATATTTGGTAAGTAAAAAACCGGAAGAAAGAAAGAAACTACAAAAAAGAGAGACATGGCAAAAATCGCTCGTGTAAAGAGAATGTGAAGAAAGAAAGAAACGAAAATAAGGGAGTCATGAAAATAAATGTCGGTAAAAGAGAATGCGAAAAAACTGTGAAGAATGAAAGGAAGATAAAAATAAAAAGAGAGACATGGTAAAAGATTTTCACATAGGGACGAAGAAAGAAAGAAAGAAAGAAAGAAAGAAAGGAAGAAAGAAAGAAAGAAAGGAAGAAAGAAAGAAAGAAAGAAAGATAGTGTGACATGGCGAAAAATGTTCTTAAATAGAAAATGTGAAAAAAAAAAAGAAAAAAACAAAGAATTTTTTAAAAAAAAGCGATACGCCGGGAAAAATGTTTGTAAAGGGATAATGTGAAGAACGAAAAAGCAAAAGAATGCAATTAAAAAAGAGAGATATATAAAAAATGTTCGTAATGGAAAATGTGAAGAAATATAGGAAGAAAGAAACTTTTGAAAAAAAAGAGACATGACAATTAATGTTTCTTAAGAGAAATTGTGTAAGAAAAAATAAGATAGGAAGTAAGAAATGAGAGACATGTCATAAATCGCTCGTGTAAAGAGAATGTGAAGAAAGAAAGAAACGAAAATTAGGGGGACATGACAATAAATGTTTCTAAAAAAAATGTGAAGAAAGAATGAAAGACACAAAAAAAAAAAAAGGTGGCTCGTCAATAAATGTCCGTAGAAAAATGTGAAGAAAGAAACTTAAATAAGGTAGACATGACAATAAATGTCCGTAAAATGCAATATGAAGAAAGATAGAACAAACCTAAGAGAAGAGGAAAATAGAAATAATTATCCGTAACAGGAATCTAGGAAGAAAGAAAGAAATATAAAAATAGAGAGATCTGCCAAAAAATTACCGTAAATGAAAAATGCAAAGAAAAAAAGCGAAAAATAAAAAGAAAGGAAAGACAGACTTTTCGAAAAATCTACAAAAACTGAAAATGTGAGGAAAATATGGAGAAAGAAAGAAATTTTTAAAAAAGTCAGCCTGGGCAAAATGTGTTCATCAATGGAAATTGTGAAGAAAGATACAATAGAGGGAATTTACAAAAAATGTTCATTAAGTGAATATGTGAAGTAAGAAAGATATTTAAAAAAAAGTCAGCCTGGGCAAAATGTATTCATCAATGGAAATTTTAAAGAAAGATACTATACAGGGAAATTACGAAAAATTTTCGTCAAGTGAAAATGTAAATTAAGAAAGAAATTAAAAAAAATGTCAACCTGGGCAAAATGTATTCATGAATGGAAATTGTGAAGAAAGATACAATAGATGGAAATTACGAAAAATATTCGTCAAGTGAAAATGTGAAGTAAGAAAGAAATTTTAAAAAAGTCAGCTTGGGCAAAATGTGTTCATCAATGGAAACAATTTCACTTGACGACCATTTTTTGTAAATTCCCTCTATTGTATCTTTCTTCAAAATTTCCATTGATGAACACATTTTGGCCAGTCTGACATTTTTTTAAATTTCTTTCTTTCTTCACATTTTCACTTGATGAACATTTTTCGTAATTTCCCTCTATTGTATCTTTCTTCACAATTTCCATTGATGAACACATTTTTCCAGGCTGACTTTTTAAAAATTTAAAGAAAGAAAGAAAGAATGAATGAAAGAAAGAAAGAAAAAGAAAGAAAGAAATAAAGAAATATAATCGAACGAAAGCAATATTTGGGAAGCAATAAAGGGAAGAAAGAAAGAAAGAAAGAAAGAAAGAAAGAAAGAAAGAAAAAGAAAGAAAGAATGAAAAAGAAAGAAAGAAATATAATCGAACGAAAACAATATTTGGGAAGCAATAAAAGAAAGAAAGAAAGAAAGAAAGAGAGAAATATAATCTAACGAAAGCAATATTTGGGAAGCAATAAAGGGAAGAAAGAAAGAATGAAAAAAAGAAAGAAAGAAAGAAAAAAAAAGAAAGAATGAAAAAGAAAGAAAGAAATATAATCGAACGAAAGCAATATTTGGGAAGCAATAAAGGGAAGAAAGAAAGAAAGAAAGAAAGAAAGAAAGAAAGAAAGAAAGAATGAAAAAGAAAGAAAGAAATATAATCGAACGAATACAATATTTGGGAAGCAATAAAAGAAAGAAAGAAAGAAAGAAAGAAAGAAAGAAAGAAAGAGAGAAATATAATCTAACGAAAGCAATATTTGAGAAGCTATAAAGGGAAGAAAGAAAGATACACAGGTTGAAAGAAATAAAGGAAACAAGAAAGAATATAGTAAAAAATAATTGAAAAGAGTGAATGATATGAAAACACAAAAAATAATGAAAGAAAGACATGGCAGAAAATATTAGGAGAAAAGGAAGAAAAACATTGAAAGATATTTAGAATGCGTAATTGTAAATAAAGAAGGAAGGAAAGAAAGGAAAAAAAAAAACATAACAGAAAATATCTGGAAGGAAAGAGTGAATGAAGGTGAGAATGTCAGCAAAAAAGCTAAAAGGAATCAAAAAAGGAAAGAAAAAATGGTAAAATAATTAGAAAGAAATAAGAAAGATATATTTGGTAAGTAAAAAACCGGAAGAAAGAAAGAAACTACAAAAAAGAGAGACATGGCAAAAATCGCTCGTGTAAAGAGAATGTGAAGAAAGAAAGAAACGAAAATAAGGGAGTCATGAAAATAAATGTCGGTAAAAGAGAATGCGAAAAAACTGTGAAGAATGAAAGGAAGATAAAAATAAAAAGAGAGACATGGTAAAAGATTTTCACATAGGGACGAAGAAAGAAAGAAAGAAAGAAAGGAAGGAAGAAAGAAAGAAAGAAAGAAAGATAGTGTGACATGGTGAAAAATGTTCTTAAATAGAAAATGTGAAAAAAAAAGAAAAAAACAAAGAATTTTTAAAAAAAAGCGATACGCCGGGAAAAATGTTTGTAAAGGGATAATGTGAAGAACGAAAAAGCAAAAGAATACACTTAAAAAAGAGAGATATATAAAAAATGTTCGTAATGGAAAATGTGAAGAAATATAGGAAGAAAGAAACTTTAAAAAAAAAAGAGACATGACAATTAATGTTTCTTAAGAGAAATTGTGTAAGAAAAAAAAAAAGATAGGAAGTAAGAAATGAGAGACATGTCAAAAATTCTCCGTAATGGGAAAATGTGAAGAAAGAAAAAAAGAAAGAAAGAAAGATAGAAAGAAAGAAGAAAAAAGAGTGTAAATCAAGAAAGATGTAAAACAAGCAGAATTATATAATAAAATGAATTAGAAGTACCATTAAAACTTTGAAGAAAGACTTATAAAAAAATCACATCTTTTAGTCAGCGAAGAAGTGCATCGTTATTTTTTATGAATTGTATAAACCGTCGACTTTTTTGTCACAAAAGAAGCCAAGCTGACTGGAGGCCCCGAGAATTTGGTCTCGATCAAGCAAAGCCTTTGAAAGCCAACAAAAACATAAAGTCTTGTTTTTTTCTTTTCTTTATACTTTTGGTTTCACTATTTCTTGTTTGTATATCGTTTGGAGGAAGAAAAAATTTTGATTACTTAAAAGATTTACCATGTTCTATGGTCGTTTGTAATAAATGATAAATCGTGGGTAGATGCTAGCTTCTTTACATATAAATATACAACCACCTCCTTTGATAATATCAGTACATATCGCAGATGTTTCATCCAATCCATCTGTTGGAAAATCAAGTTTTCTTGGAATACAATATTCTCATTCTCATAAAGGCCTAATTTTCTAATACATACACATCCCCAAAAATATATTTATATCTTATATTGTTTTTTTTTATTTTTAGATATGCCAACGTTACTTTAAGTCGTAAGCCACCATGGCTCTGCACAACTTCTTATCATTTGTATCTCTGAGCAATCCGTCCTGGGTAAGACGATGAACTACGTCCAGCAGCAAGGCCTCTGATCAGAAGGTTTTGAGGAGCGTGGAGCCACCTCTTAATTACTGAAGTTCCCAGGTCCACCTTGACCCAGGGTGGTAGCACCTGTTTGTTGGGCAAATAGTTAACCCCACGCGCCAAACTTGGATCAAAACATTATGAAAGTGTAAAAATGGGTTTAATAATACTTTGTATAAAAAATTATTACCAGCTATACATTTTTGAAAAATAAAAATTACCAGCAATACATTTTTTAAAAAAAATATTACCAGAAATAGATTTTTGGAAAAAAAATATTACCATCAATGAAAATTGTCGGCATTAAATAACCCATTGAGATAGATATGCAGTAAAACAAACCAAACCAAACCAAATCTGAGCGATGACTGTATGTTTTTTTTTCACTATTCCTTCCACTAATTTCTCTGTTATTGTTGTAACCTAGGGAAGAGTTAATGAATAAAATAATTAAACAAAGGTTAATGATAATACTTAGGACAAGAACAACACGTATAAGATTCGCCAGCGGCGCGTAGAAGTAATCAACTGCTAGAAATGAGTCAATTGAATTCCACAAGGAATCTCCAACTGCAGGATATCTACCAACCGCCCCACGCAGTCAGATGTGGCACAAGGCCGAATTTAATGTGGGGTATCCAAGACCATAGGCTCGGCCAAAAATTATCCATAGACCTCGTATAAAACGGGGTAGGGTAGCTGTTTCCCGAGACTAGACTTTGCCCTTCGACATAGCCTCATCTGGATATCCTCTCTGCCCGGAGTCAGAGAGTTTGATCAGCACAGCTTGAGACGAAACTTCAACTGCAGTATATCTACCAACCGTCCCAAGCGGTCAGATGTGGCACAAGGCCGAATTTAATGTGGGTTATCCGAGCCCGTAGGCTCAGACAAAAACTCCTCGTGGACCTTAGATATAGACTCGTCTGGGGATCCTCTCTTACCCGGAGGCAGAGAGTTTGACCAGCACAGCTGGAGACGAATCTCCGACTGCAGATCAACATACAACATACATACATTTACTACTGTATTTATGTGAATGTGGTCATACCCATTATCGTCCGTAGGTATGCTACAACAGTTGTGCATTTAAACACGCTTGTTAGATCGTCTACTTGCTCTTTTTCTTTGTCTTTCTAATAGTTCTGTGACTCAGTTTCGCGAAGCCATTTTTCCTCCCGATGTGCGTTAGAAATTCCATTTGTCTCGTTCTCATTCTAAGCAAACTCTGTTCTACCATCTATTTATACAAGTTCGTTCCTCTATCCTCCTTGCCTTCAATATTCCCTGTGAGTGTCAAATTTTCTAAGCCAACTTTCTTCATTATGCGCCCTAGATATTTAAACTGTCTCTTTCTGATGTTAAGTATAAGTGTTCTTTTTATATTTTCCTTAAAACATACCCTTGCTCATATGTTTTGTGTAGTTGGACGATAATGGACATGTTCCCATTCACATCAATACGGCAGTAAATACTGTATGTTGGTCTTCATTTGGAGATTCGTCTCCAGCTGTGCTGGTCAAACTCTCTGCTTTCGGGCAGAGAGGTTTTCCGGACGAGGAAGGGCAGAGTCTCATCTCAGGAAACGGCTACTCGATCCTGTTTTATACGGAGTTTATGGGGAATTTTTGGCTGAGCCTACGGGCTCGGCTGCGCCCACAATAAATTCGGCCTTGTGCTACATCTGACCGCGTGTGGCGGTTGGTAGATATGCTGCAGTTGGAGATTCATTGTGGAATTCACTTAACTCACTTTTAGCAGTTGACTACTACTTCTACGCTCCGCTGGCGAATCTTATTTGTGTTATTCTTGTTTTAAGTATTATCGTACTTTACCAACCTTCATTTGGTTATTCTATTCCCTAACCTTCCATAAAATGTTGTCAAGTGCATCCTTCCGTAGATACAAGTTTCTGTTACTTCAAGTTTCTTTATCTCTGAGGAAAAAGTCCAATATATAATGTCGCATCGAAGGATGAATATTGCATAGAAATTCAGTGTTTTTCTGTGTTTCTAACGATATTTTCCTGTTTCATAATACTTTGCTTAGCTTTTGGAAGGCAACTTAGGCTCTTACAATACTCCTTCGGATTTCTGTGCCATGCATTCTCTCGTTTGATATAAGCTTCCCAGAAAATTGAATTAATTTACTAGCATTATTCTGATATTTCCAAAATTGTATCTTGGGTTGTCCTTCTAACTATTCTCTTTCTAAAAGTCATAATTGATGTTTAACCCTTTCTTCTGACTTTCAATTCCTACCATCTTTAGGAGTTCCCGCAGTTCTCGAGCGTCTCTCCTCAACCACCAATAATAAACCATTTTTTAAAATAATTTAAACCATTTTTTAAAATAATTTCAACTCAAGTAAGGCAATAAAGCCACAAAGAAGCAAGGGGGTTACTGAGAGTGAAATAATCTGATAAAAATCATTGATAAATAGAGGGAGCAATAAAAGACCAGGATTTAATGAGACATGAGATCAAGATTGATGTTCCATTTAAATTTCTGGAGATCAAAGTTGACTGGAAATGAAGAAGCCGGAAAGAGATTCCCACAAGTGATAAATGTGAGAGAAGAAGCCGTTAGCATAGAACTTACGGTTGCATCTTTGTCTCTCTGTGTCGTGCCAGAAAGTTTTTTTCCCGTTTGAGTCCATCTTTCAAATCTATAAATCAACCATCCTTCCTTGCATGGAATATTGCTATCATATATGGTCTGCTGTTCCCGCTGTACGTCTTGAGGTCCTCAACAAAATACAGAGACGATAGGTCCTGATCTGGCATCGAATATACAATCGCTATCCCACAGACGTGCTGAGTCTCTTCTACAAATATTTTCACGGCAACTGTTCCGACGAGCTACTTAGGCTGGTTCCAGGACTACATGAATTTAAGTGAGCTACAAGGCTGACATTTCGATCCCACTATCTCACTGTCGAAACTTCTTCTTTGAGAAAGACCCTCTCACTGTTGAAACGGTTAAATGCAACTGTGTCGTCTTCTCAAACAGATTCTTCTCCCGCACTTCCCGCCAGTGGAACTCCCTTCCCCTTACTTGCTTCCCCGATAACTATAATCTTTCCCCGTCCTTCTCTGTACCCTTTCCTCAAACACGCCTCTTTACTCTCGTTCTCAATCCTCTGTAACCCCTTGTATGCTAGTGGCACTCCCGTCTTGCTCGGATTGGGGTGAATTGCCTTAAAAATGATTATATCTAGCTGCGTACGGGCCTTAAATTCAGAAAGTAGAGTTAACAAAGAGGAAAGTACATCGGAACAGGGTGCGATGGGTAAATCGTTGCCATTGTATATTTGTAATTTCGCGCATGCGCGTTGTTTGTTTTAGATTTTGTCGGCTACATAGTATAGTAGGGTCAGTTGGGCACCGTCTGTGAGAAAAAGAGCACAACGACGCAATTCACTCTTCCAGAAATTAGGAAACGGTACGCTGTACTGCTTGGCATTCGCACCGGAAGCTCCAATACGAACATTTCAGAGTGTCAATCTGAGGACAGTGCAGTGGATTTGGAAAGAGTTAGATGATATATCCAGTCAACATCATTGTGTTTGGAGAGATCACTAGTGATGGCGACGTTATGCTTCTATTCATCTCAGGGCCTCGGACTCAACACAGACGCCTACATCAAGTGGCTTGAGGTTGTAGTGCTGCATTAGTTCAAGAGGGTGGCTGCTGGAAGATCCTATGTCTAGCAACAGGACTCTGCACCATGCCACACAAGCAAGAGAACCCAGTTATGGTTGTCAGAACATTTCTGCGATTACATCACCCCTTAGATATGGCCACCTAACACCCCAAGCAGCAAACCCCTTGATTGGTTCACTGTATCGTGATGGATGTGTTGGGGACAATTGAACGAGATACCAACGAAACTCCTTGTAACACCAAAGATGAAATGAAGGAAAGTATTATATCAGCATTCACCAACTTAAACAAGGAGGCCGTTCGGAAGAGTTGTAGGAGATTCCGAAGTCATCTGAAGCCCTGGTTGAAGCCAATGGCTATTTTATTGAGTAAATTTACTCTTTAGCATTTCAAGATATTTTTGTGAAATTCTGGTAAATATAAATCAGATATCAATCTTATTTTCATTTTTGTGTAATTTAGATGACTATTTTATAAATAAAACTATTTACGCATCGCCCTCTGTAGAGGGTGCACAGTAAAAAAAAAAAAAAGTGGCAAATTTATTCTTCCAGAAAATACACTAGCTCTAATTGGCCCATCTCAGTGACCCTCTAAAAGTCCATATCGGAATGTTACTGAATCTGGATTATCTTCCACACTCCCTTGAAAAAAAAAAAACAAGAAAAAAAAAAAAAAAACGTCGTTGTGACATCGTCGATATTGATTCTTTGAAATGGAAAATAACTGAAGTTTGGAATACCATGAAAATATTTATAGAAAAGACACAGACAGGCAACATTATAGCTATGAGAAATTGCATGAAGCCGTGCCGCCAGATCAGGATCGAAAATATTGCAGATTCTTCTTTAGATTTTATCAAAGAGCTCAAGGTAAATAGCAGGGACACAGTGGACCATTTGTGCCAACAATATTCTAAGCATGGACGAATATTAGACTTTCAGAGATTAAGATAAATTCTGGAGAGAGAAAAAATGTCCAGTACGACACAGTGAACCAACTTTTTAGCAGCTGACCTAGCAATGAATTCAGTATAGTTTTTCCACTTCATGTCAGCTGAGAACGTTATCTATCTATCTATCTATCTATCTATCTATCTAATATATATATATATATATATATATATATATATTTTAAATAAAAACAGACCACTTTAAGGTTCCATGTAATAAATTATTTCACCACAGCCCTTTTAAAGCACTGCGTATCATCAGACTTTACTTCCAAACAAAAAATGAAAAGAAATTTACACATTTTTGACGGGCCGTATTAAACATATGTAAATTAACGAAGTGAGGAAGTGAATGGGGAGAGAGAAGACATCATATGAGTTAGCAGACATTGACACATTTAAACGGTTAACTTATTTATTGATATCAAAGGGGTAGAGAAGAAAAAACCCATAGAGAGAAAAAGAGTGAAGGAAGTTATGCGAGAAAGTGTCACAAATTTTGTTTGTAAAAAAAAAAATAAAGGCTAGAAACAGACGCTGTTATTTTGTTTTACTTTGATGTTTCCAACTTCCCGCCGATATTCCTATGTGTATCGTTTTCTTTTTGAACGTTTTAAATTTATTCTTCGTTCTTTTACATATATATATATATCCAGATGTAAAATAACGAAGAATAAAATTAAAACGGTCAAAACATTAATTTAAAACAGGGCTCAATACAAGAGTAGAGCAATAAATATTTATTATAAATTGTTACATTAGAACATGTAACTTACCACTACAAAATTGTACATTTTGTTTCGATGTTTAATAACAGGTCTCATCACGGTACCATCATTGTTAACTACCTGATGAGACGTGTTATATATATATATATATATATATATATATACGTTTTTTGTTTGTAAAAAATGAGGGTAAATATGCAAAATAACAATGACTCACTCGGTGTCGTGCAAACTTGGTCCCGTTGACGCGTCCTGATCTCGTTATCGAAGAGGCTTCGTATATATAATACGCCACATATATCTTCAAGAACGCTTTGGTCATTTTTAGAAATCCATTTTAAAACTTTAAAAATGATAATACAAACAATATAGGTGGGGGGAACAAAAAATAAATTATAAAAAATATCTGATGATACGTTGCTCTTGGTAAGGAAAAGGAATAGGCAGTCTTTGAAATTAAAGATTGAAACTATGGACTTTCAATGATTACTCAGACCTTGTAAACTTACACAAAACTATTGTGCTTTGTGAACTTCTGTAGTAAACATAATATGTGATATTTTATGAGGATAATATACGGATTTCTTTCCTTAGGAGTTCATAAATTGTACACTTTTCAATTATTAACGTTAACAATGAACTATTTTAAATTAGAAAATACGTCACATACATATATTACGAAATAATACATTATTTACATTATTCGGACTTATTTTTCCTCATCTTTTTCACCATGTTTATCACAACGTTTCGGCTATTGTACGCTCCGGCCTTCTTCAGGTGGTTAGAATGTCGAATATGCTCACTGGGGTAGACTGTTTTAGTTCCACGTGCCATGTCTAATGGATGTCACTTATCTCCTGTTCATTCCCCTCTGAAAGTTCTCCACTACCTTAACCAAGTATTGAACTCACACTGTTTGGATCCTATCACTGGATCTAACCAACGCCTTTATCCTTTGTACTATGTGTCCTTGAGAACATCTGTTTATGAATTTCTGGGTATTATAAAACTAAAGTCTTCAGCAATCATTTTTTTCCAGTGCTCATATTGCAATTTTTGCTGTTATCGCTTTTCTCTGGCAATCCTTATTACTGGTTCCCATATTGTATTCATTTCTATGCGTGGTCCGCTCAGAAGATTTTTCTGGCCTAGCATATGTGCTCATTCATTGAGTTTACGAATGTAAATAGTGTACATAAGAAATATAGACAGATACTGAGATGCAAGTTTTATAAGTAGAAGTGTGTAAAAAAGAAGGACCTGGAGAAATTAACACATATTGAAGGTAAAAAAATACAGGGGGAAACAGTGAGTATAGACAACAAGAGACGGGAAGTTGTGGAGAGCCATGATCACTTGCATCCTGAATGGACTGGGCACCTGAAAAAAAATGGCAGAATAGGGACAAAAATGTCAAAAATTACTTAGCATAATAAAAGACGGGAAGTTATGGAGAGCCATGATCACTTACGTCCTGAATGGACTGGGCAACTGAAAAAAAAAACAAAAATGGCAGAATAGGGACAAAATGGTCAAAAATTACTTAGCACAATAAAAGATAGGAAGTTGTGGAGAGCCATTCTCACCTACATCCTGAATGAACTAATCACCAAAAAGAAACAAGAATATGACAGAACAGGGACAAGAAAGTAAAAAATACTTAAAACAACAAAAGACAGGAAGTTGTGGAGAGCCATGACCACCTGTATCCTGAAGGGATTTGGCACATGAAGGAAGTGAATGGTTGGCAGAAAAGAAACGAAGATGGATGGTAAAGGATAAAAACATTAAAGTAAAAAAAGTTTGGTTGCAAATATGTAACATTTATGAGGATAGAATACAAATAGATTTCCTGAGATGTTTATAAATTGTATATTGTTCAATTATTAATGTTAACAATAAAATATTTTACATTACAAAATTGTACTTGGATTACATGAAAATTACTTACAATATAATACATATTACTTATAATACATTCCTTCTTGCTGTCAATTTTGACGGCAATCGTACATATTAATATTTATAGGAAAAGCACAGGGAAATTACGTTACCATGTGTCTATTCTATAGGGAACCCAGTAAAAACGCGGCAAATTCAGAAAGACGTGAGACAACCGTTGAAAATTGGTGATGAAAAATTCAGTAAAGAATTTCTGGCCATTTCCCTAATCGGCTCAGTGGATATTCTTCTTTGAAAAGTACGATAACTTGATGCTCAAAATCAGTGAGTTGTTTACCCACACGAGAAGTGCAGAAGGAAAGACGAAAGTTGTCAACAAATAGCCTTTAAATGACGAGTCACAAGATCGAACAACAATTAATCAATCATAAAAGAAAAGATCAGATTTGAGTAATTACGCGAGAGTCGTATGATTATTCAAGGTCATGAATATTCAAGAAATTTATTCAAGGTTATTCAAGGTCAATTATTCCTGAAAGATAAAACCGTTTTTTTTTTTTTACTGGGCGGCATGTCTAACTAAATCTTAGTAAAACTTTTAGTTAGGATAAGCGCCCAGGAATGGTTAAATAAATGCAGCAAAAAAACCCCAAAAAACAACAAAAACAAACAAACAAAAAAAAAAATCCTTGTTTTACGCCCCTGTCTGTTTTTGTTTATTACCCCCATTTTTTTTTCTTGTTTTACGCAGTCGGTTTCTTCCCAGTTAATTTTAGATTAGCGCAATTTATAACATTAAGTTGAATCATAAGTAATTTTCGTTTTGGGGAACCTCTTGCAATAACGAATATATCGTCCTAATTACTGATCATATGAGGAAGTTAAGAATACATTTGCTGTACAAAAATGATGAAAGCAAAAGGCTGTCGATGATAATCTAAGAAGCGATCACAAAAGTGTTGTTACAAGGAATGCATGTAATTAGTTTTAACTCCTGAAAATTTCATAGTTTTCCTATTTGAATTTTCTGTTGAAGATTAATTCTTAAGTTAATGATTGAATAAGCTCATGGTGAGTTCTACGACAATAAAATATCCGTAGAAATTTCCCTATCGTTAACAATTTGTGCTTAATAAATTTAACAAAATATTGTAATTACAATCATAAATATAAATACTGATCGTTATTTTAAGAAGTAAGGGGGTACAAATGAAAAGATTTTATATTGACAACTTTTTTTTTCTATTTCACTGAAACAGACGTTAAACTCTTCTGTCTTCCTTTCTTTTTTCATTCATTCATTTTCATTCATTGAAACCAAGTAGTGTCTTTCCGACACGATTAAAACGAAATAGTCCATTATGAGGCATTGGCAGGATACGTTAAACACTTCTATTTCCCTCTCTACTCTCTTTCTTTCTTTCTTTCTGTCTTTCTTTCTTTCTTTCTTTCTTTCTTTCTTTTTTCCATTTTTTAATGAAACCATGTGGTTATTTTCCCCTCTTTCTACGGGATCAAAATGAAAGTTTATTATTTTGAGGCATTGGCAGGAAACGTTAAACACTTCTTTCTTTCTTACTATCATGGTTCTCCCCAACTTCCTGTCCCTTTTAGCTTTTAGTAAATTTTATCTTTTTGTTATATCTCCTAAAATTTGTTCCGCCATCCAGTTACTCAAGCCCATTCTTCTTCTATGTGCTGTATCTCTTCAGGACTTAGGCGATCATGGCTCTCCACAATTTCCTGTCCTTTGTAGCTCTTAAAAATTTGTTCTCTTTTTGATGTCTCTCCTAAGCCTTGTTCATCCATTTACTCAAGCTCATTCTTCTTCTTCTATATGCTGTATCCCTTCAGGACGTAGGCGATCATGGCTCTCCACAATTTCCTATCTTTTGTAGCGCGTAGGCTACTTCCATGTGATGCTGACAGCCTAAGACAATTTTGGCGTTGACAAGATTACAAAAATAATAAATGAAATCTACAAGAGCGGGAATATAACGGATGACCTAAGCAGAATTATTTTTATAGCACTGCCTCAGAAACCAGTCGCAAATGAATGTGAACTTCACGGGAAAATTAGTTTAATGAGCCACGTAACAAAACTGATCATCCGAATCCTGATGAACAGAGAGCGCAGCAGAATCAGGCCAGAGATAGGACAAGAACAGTACGGGTTCGTCAAAGACACTGGAACAAGGAAAGCAATATTTATGCAAAGAATGTTATCAGAAAGAGCAATACAAATGCAAAAGGATGTGTACCTGTGTTTTATAGACTATGCAAAGGCGTTCGACAAAGTATGCCACAAAGATCTGTTAGAGCTGCTCAGCAACCTTGACATATTCAAGAAAGGCATAAGGTTAATCAAGAATCTATACTGGCAGCAACCGCCTGCATACGGACAGAAGATGAGTTCAGCAGCAAAAAGAGAAACGAGTGTAAGACAAGGATGTATCTTCTCACCGGATTTATTCAACCTATATAGTGAGGCCATTCCGAGAGAATTAGGCGTCCAACCAGGATTCATTATTTGCGGCCCTAATCTTAATTTGGGGGTTTGATATTACAGGTACTACTACCCCGGCTCTGGGTGGACCTGCGAACAAAAGCAATTAAGAAGTAATTCCATACTCCTCAAAACCCCTATTCTCCCGATCAGTCGCCTTGCTGCCGGATGTAGTTTATCGTCAAATCCATGACTAGATAACCGCTGACTAGAGACAAGACTAAAAAACAGCAGTTGCAACATTAGCAGTTGTAGAATGAAACATGCAAGAAATACCTACTGATGACTTAACTAAATTTGACTTCCTCTCCACAAGACATCAAATTCGACAATAATTGTAAAGACTTTGCACTTACAGCCGCTTTCGATGACGTTATGGGAGAGTGGTTGTCACACCGAATGACTAGCCATATCAAATATGACTAGTATGTTCTAACAGTTTAAACGTTAAGCGTTATAGCAGGCGAAATAGGAAATACTTTTGTCAAAAGGGATAGATTGCAGAGAAAACCGGTTCATGCCTTTTGCAAGAGGATTAGTTAAATCAAGCATCAGAAGCCGATATTTTATACTAACGTTCACTCAAATCAAGGCGCAAGAGCCACTCAAATACAGTAGTAGTAGTAGTAGTAGTAGTAATGCAGATGTTTCTTCTTGGTCTGCTGGTTTTCTGTGTAACTACTACTAACCCCCCTCCCCCAAAAAAAGACAATGGTTAAGCATCGAAAAACATGAGGAAAATTCATTTCTTTTAAAAATATATGGAAATATCCACTGTTTGTCTGATGAAGATGACACACACACACACATATACAGGGTGTCCATAAGGTTTGTGTGCACTTTAAAAAAATTATAACTTTATTTGTATTTACGATAGCAATAGCTTTGTAAAAAGGATTAGAAAGAAGTAAATCTATATTTTTTAAGGTTATATTGAAATTTTATTTAAGTTTCCACATGTCCTCCATCATTCATTCATTTTCCCATTGAAATCAAGTAGTGTCTTTCCCACACGATTAAAACGAAATAGTCCATTATGAGGCATTGGCAGGATACGTTAAACACTTCTATTTCCCCCTCTACTCTCTTTCTTTCTTTCTTTCTTTTTTCCATTTTTTAATGAAACCATGTGGTTATTTTCCCCTCTTTCCACGGGATCAAAACGAAAGTTTATTACAATACAAAGGGTAATACCATTTTGCAGTTCACGGAAAATATTTGCCAACTGATTTACAGTAATGCCTGAAATCACATTAGTTATTTTAGCTATACTTAAAACTAGGTACATTAAACTTTTTTTTACAAATTATTTCTATCGCAAATACAAATAAAGTTATAATTTTTTTTTAAAGCGCACACGAACTTTATGGACACCCTGTATACATAAGGTGTGTATATTAATATTATTACTGGTTTAGTTTACAATTTATTTTTGTAACATTGTATCTAAAAATAATGTCATTGATCTCGGATTACAGTCTGAAACGTGTGATTTAATCCGTTAAATCGGTTTTAACCTGTATATACAATAATACGATAATCGCGTGACACAAGGTGAAACAAAGTCAATGACACAATAAAAATGAAGGATATTATTCAGGTAAGTGAAGCCTTAATATCAATTGGAATAAAGAGACATTTGAAAAAAATGTCAACACTTTGCTAAGACTTGACTTATACTGACCGGACAGAAAAGCATTATTTGAAATCGGCAAGACCGCAACAATGCTAACATTGTATCGTGAAGAAAGTGGGTGACAGATATTAGTCATTTGCTGTACAAGGTAGAAAGAAAGATATAATCTTGGAAAGAAAGAAAGAAAGAAAGAAAGAAAGAAAGAAGAGAATGGGTGGAGAAATAGAAAGAAAGAATTTAAGGAAAGAAAGGAATAAGTGGGATATGGAAGAGGAAGACAAAATGGAGTAATGAATGAATGACATAAAGAAAAAATTGTCAAAATAAAAAGAAAAGAAAAGGAAAAAGAAACAATGGATGTGAAGAAAAAAGTATAAAAAGAGAATTCAAGGTAGGAAAATAAGATGGAGAAAGACAGAATTTAAGAAAGAATGAAAGAAAGAACGAAAGAAAGAAAGAAAGAATTTTGAAAAGAAAGAAAGCAAGAAAATATCTAAGTAAAAAAAGAAAATGAGAGACGAAATAGAAAGAAAGAAAGAACGAACGAAAGAAAGAACGAAAGAAAGAAAGAAAGAAAGAAAGAACGAAAGAGAGAAAGAATTTTGAAAAGAAAGAAAGCAAGAAAATATCTAAGTAAAAAAAGAAAATGAGAGACGAAATAGAAAGAAAGAAAGAACGAAAGAAATAACGAAAGAAAGAAAGAAAGAAAGAAAGAACGAAAGAAAGAATTTTCAAAAGAAAGAAAGCAAGAAAATATCTAAGTAAAAAAAGAAAATGAGAGACGAAATAAAAAGAAAGAAAGAAAGAACGAAAGAACGAAAGAAAGAATGAAAGAAAGAATTTTGAAAAGGAAGAAAGCAAGAAAATATCTAAGTAAAAAAAAAAGAGAGACGAAATAGAAAGAAAGAAAGAACGAAAGAAAGAACGAAAGAAAGAAATAATTTTGAAAAGGAAGAAAGCAAGAAAATATCTAAGTAAAAAAAAAAGAGAGACGAAATAGAAAGAAAGAAAGAACGAAAGAAAGAACGAAAGAAAGAAATAATTTTGAAAAGGAAGAAAGCAAGAAAATATCTAAGTAAAAAAAAAGAGAGACGAAATAGAAAGAAAGAAAGAAAGAACGAAAGAAAGAACGAAAGAAAGAATTTTGAAAAGGAAGAAAGCAAGAAAATATCTAAGTAAAAAAAAAGAGAGACGAAATAGAATGAAAGAAAGAACGAAAGAAAGAACGAAAGAAAGAAAGAATTTTGAAAAGGAAGAAAGCAAGAAAATATCTAAGTAAAAAAAGAAAATGAGAGACGAAATAGAAAGAAAGAAAGAAAGAAAGAAAGAATGAAAAAAAAAAGAAAGAAAGAATTGAAGTAACAAAAAATGAGTGGGGCTATAGAAAAGGTAAAAAAAAAGAATTAGTGTCGATATGGAAGAGGAAGACAAAATGGATTAATGAATGATTGAAATAAAGAAAAAACTGAAAAGTGGAGTAAAAGAAAGGAAAAAGAAAGACTGAATCTGAAAAAGAAAGAATAAAAGGAGAATTCAAGGTTGGAAGATAAGAAGGAAAAAGAAAGAAAGAAATTATCTTGAAACGGGAGAAAGCAAGAAGGAATCTAATTCAAAAAGAATGAGAGACGAAATAGAATGAAAGAATTTAAGTTTGGAAAAGAATGATTGGAACTAAAGAAAAATAAAAAGAACTCCAGTAAAGAAGGAATGAAATTAAAAAAAAAAATTGTGAAAAGAAAAATAAAAGAAAGGAAAAAGAAAGAATGTATCTGAAAAAGAAAGAAAAAAATGAATTTTAGGTAGGAGGATACGTTTGAGAAAAACAAAAATTTAAAAAAGAGAATTTTGAAAAGAAAGAAAGCAAATGAGACTCTTAGTAAAGAAGAGAAAGAAATAAAGAATTTAAGGAAGAAAAGAGTGAGTAAAAAAAGAAAAAAATTCTAGTAAAGGATGAATGAAATGTGAAAATAAAAACAAAAGAAAGGATAAAGATAGAATGAATTTGAAATAGAAATAAAGAATTTACGGTAAGAAGAAGAGAAAGAGAAAGAGAATTTAAAAAAGAAAGAAAAAAGAAAGAAAGAAAGAAAAAAGAAACAAAGAAACAAACAAAGAGTTGAGAAAGAGAAATAACAAAGAAACAAAGAGAAAAAGAAAGAAAAGATATGTGGTGACAGAAAGAAAGCAAGAAAACGAGAGTGTGAAAGAAAGAAAAAGAAACAGAGAGAGAGAGAGAGAGAGAGAGAGAGAGAGAGAGAGAGAAAGAAAGAATGATTTGATTGTAATATATCAAACGTTAACAAACAAAGATGTCAGACAATGTACAATACCTATAGTTTAAACTTATTTATTTTTATTTTATGAGATAGTATAGCTGGTCGTAAGTCCAGGTTATTAAACAGGTAAGTCGTTAAGTGAGTAGTGCATTCTTTTTGTGTGTGTGTGTGCTGTTTCCCTTCAGGACTCGAGGAGAGGGTGTGGTCATATATCTCTAAAAATCCCTGTCCCTTGTTTCTCTAAACAACATTTGACCCTTCATTACCCGTCATTGTCTCCCATTACACCGTCCATTCACCCAAACACAAATTAGCCAGATGACTACCTGTTGCCATTTGTCCCTTTGTCTTTTAATATGTCTTGTGTTTATTATATTTCCCAAGCAATTTTTTCTTCTAATAGGACCCCCACCAAATTTTTCAATCATTTCTCCTATGTGAAAATTCCCATATGTAAATCCTGGGCGCCTTGAATAAAATCTACCAGACAACCTCAAACGGGAATTATTTTCGAGCCACTGTAGAGGCGGTTTTAATGTATGTATGTTGTCACTGCATGAACATAAAATAAAGCCTTACAATTTAATGCCGATGAGATCTACACTCGATGGCGAGAGATATACTTAACATCTGGAGACAACATCCAACTAAATCACAACTCTATCGACCCAACTCTGATATTTCTACAATCTCAATTTAGGACACTGCTGATGAGCAAAACAAGAACCAGCAAGTGATCTATTGCTCTGGACACATAGCCAAGGGGCAAGAAGGATTGGCCACCCAGCTCTATTATGGCATAGAATACCTCCCTAATGACCTTCCTATCCTTATGCTGGACCGTGATAGTGATAGACTCATCAATGTTCGAGCTAACACCAATTGTCCCATTTACATTTCATTTTAAGAATTTAACTTCAAATGGAGTTTCTTTTGCGTCACTGTAGAGGCGGTTTTAATGTCTGGTGCCACTGATTGGGCATTAACTAAAATCCTTAAGTCTAAGCTTGATGGAACTTATACTTCGATGCACTAGAGATATTCTTAACATCTGGAGAAGACATCCAACTAAATCACAGCTCTACGACCCATCCCTGATATTTACTACAATCTTACGCTAACGCAGAATGCGCTTTGCAGGACACTGCTGGCGAGCAAAACAAGAACTTGCGAGTAATCTACTGCTCAGGTCACCTATCCCTGGATCAAGACGGGATAGTCACCCAGCAACCACCTGCTATGTTAGGAATCATTTAAATACCTAAGAAGTGAGAAAAATTCTACTGAAAAGGATGTGAATATTCGCATAGGTAAAACCTAAAGTCGCCTTGAATAAAATGGATGTAATCTCGAAATCTGATCTACCAGACAACCTCAATTATTTTCGAGCCACTGTAGAGGCGGTTTTAATGTATGTTGTCACTGCATGAACATAAAATAAAGCCTTACAATTTAATGTCGATGAGATCTACATTCGATGGTGAGAGATATACTTAACATTTGGAGACAACATCCAACTCCCTTTAATCCAACTCTCCAAGAATTTGATCACCAGGTATTGAACTCACAACTCTGGTTTAAATTACTGGATCCAATCAGCGTTTTTATCTACTGGGCCATGAAAATATAGACAAATCTTTCATTATGAATTTAAAAATGTCTTCCTACCGCAGAAAGGCAAAAGTCGAGAGTCATCAGATAATGTTTATTATTGCAGCTGAATCAATAAAATCTGTCGAAACTTTTACATACACAGGAAACGAAATAAATTCTACTGAAAAGGACGTGAAAATTCTCATAGCTAAAGCCGGAACCACTTTGAATAAAATGGATGTAATCTGGAAATCTGATCTACTAGACGATCTTAAACGGAGATGCTTTTGAGTCACTGTAAAGGCGGTTTTAATGTATGGTGCTTTGTGGATATTAACTAAACCCTTGAGTCTAAGCTTGATGGAACCTACACTGCTGAGAGCTATACTTACCATGTCTTGGAGACAACATCCAACTAGATCACAGCTCTACAGACCTATTCCTGATAGTTCTACTATTTTACGTGAACGCAGAATGACACTGTTAGCGAGCACAACGCTAACTAGGAATAAATTTATTGCTCTGGATGTAGATTCAAAATTATCTCAGGCTGTCAGCATCTCACGGAAGTAGCCTTTTGAAAACACGACACTTCTCACTCCTTGAGGACACATGGCACAGTGGATAAAGGCATTAGTGAAATCCAGTAACAGGACCCAAAGAGTGTGAGTTCAATACCCGGCTAAGGCAGTGGAGAACTTTCAGAGGGAAATTAACAGGAGATAACTGATAATTGACATCCATTAAACATGGCACGTGGAACTAGAACAGTCAACCCCAGTGAGCGAAATAAAGTGTTCAATTCGAGATTCCAACCACCTGAAGAAGTCCGGAGTGTAATAAACGTTGTAATAAATATGGCGACAAAGATGTAAATAGTGTACATAACACCTCATCTCAGAAATACAGACAGATACTGATATGCTGAAACGTTGTAATAAATATGGCAGCATAGATGAAGGTAATAGTCCGAATAATGTAAATAGTGTACATAATGCCTCATCTCAGAAATATAGACAGAGACTGAAAAGCCGAAACGTTGTGATAAATATGGTGACAAAGATGAGGACAATAGTCCGAATAATGTAAATAGTGTACATAAAACCTCATCTCAGAAATATAGACAGATACTGAGGGAAATCAATATTACTCGCAATCTAATGTTACCGAAATGAAAAAAAAAAAAACAAAAAAAAACAGTCACTTCATTTAGCCTCTGATCGGGAGATTGGATGTTTTGAAGAGCGTGGAACCACCTCTTAATTGCCGCTGTCCCCAGGTTCACCCTGAACTAGGGTCCCAGCTACAGGCAAATAGTAAACCCCTTAAAAAACATGATGAAAGTATAAAAATACATTTTATAGTAAAAGTATCAGTAATACCTTTTTATATAAAAAAGGACAAACAATAAATTTTAAAAGCCAAATGATCTGCAATACATTTTATCTGTAGTTAAACTTTGTACAATTGCGTTTAAAATATGTTTAGTTAAAGCCATACAATTGTTTTCAAACCATTTAGATTTTGGCATTAAATATCTCATAGAGGTGTTGATATATGCCATTAAACAAAATCAATCAACCAAGCAATTGTCTGGTTGTTATGGGGGGGCTAGGTAATCTAGTTTTGCTCTGGAAAGCCACCATATTTCGATGACCACAAATTATGCCTGCTTTTGTTTGTTTGCTGTTGTTAATGCTGACATAAATTATATAAATCTATATGATTCAAAACCTTTGTGCGTTTGGGAAGCACAAATTACCATTTAGTTTCAAGAAGAAAAACGATGACAACACGAAAAGCAAAGACAAATTGAAATGCCTTACCGGAAGTCGGTGCCGTCGGCAACACTTAAAATAGAAGCGTTCACAAAAACCAAAACAAGAAATTCGACATCTTCATTCAAAATCGTCAACGATTACCCCGAGGCGCATTCACTAACATCACCGAACATTTCAAGATTCCCTCTCATTTCCCAGCGGGTAAAAATCAAGTATATTCGGGTTTTTTTTGTTTTGTATTTGTTTTCTTCTTCTTCTTCTTCTTCTTCTTCTTCTTCTTCAAACTATCGAGGTCATAACATCAGTGTCATCTATGAAGATTGATTGACAAATAAGGTCTCCCAGCCTACGCCGTGTAAGATTCTATTATGCAAGGCAATGTCTTCGCACTTAAATTATTAGTAAGAAAACCTTGTTACTTATGTGTTCAAGATATGCTAATATTTTAATATATTTTCTGTTTATACTACCTTTTTTATAGATACAATATTTAAGTAAACGCTCTGTTTATAATAAACAGTATTAACGACATTTACCGGTCCGAGAAAATTTCATCGAAATTATGTAACCTTCGACAGGAATCGAACCTGTATCCTACACGGAACCCTCATATAGCCTGACGTGCTATACTATTTAGCTACAGAGGAGAGCGTCTGGCTAACCAGTCCATTTCACAATATATGATATCATTTGTTTATGTTAAGATACTCCCGAGCAGATATGAGCGTCCGAGAGAAATCATGGGAAATTTGTAGTTTAAAAGCAGTAATTCGGCCTTGCTATCCAGACGCTTTCTCTGTAGCCAAATGGTATAGCACGTCAGGCTACATGACGGTTCCGTGTAGGGATACAGGTTCGAATCCTGCTAGAGGACAGGTGTATTTTCTATGAAATTACTCAGGCATTCAGGCCGATAAATGTTGCTAACGCTGTAGACAGTGTTAGCAGCATTTATGTTATAAACAGAGAATTTACTTAAATATCTGTATCTATAAAAATAACGTTTAAACAAAAAATATGTTAAAATAATTGCCGGAGTTAGTTCATTTCATAATATATGTATTAGGTTGGTGCAAAAATAATGTCGTTTTCTCAAATAAAGTTGAACGTCAAAAAACGACATTATTTTTGCACCAACCTAATAGTAATATCTAATATCTATATGATATATATAGTATATGGACTTTTGTTCATAATATCTGTTTTCATTACAAATATTGAAATACCGTTACGACTTGTAAATACCACATAAATATACTATTTCGTTTTGATCGCGTAAGAAGAGTTAAAGACACGACTTTCAGTGAGAAAATGAAAAAAAGAAAAAAAGAAAGAAAGAAAGAAGTAAGGAAAATAGAAATGTTAAATGTCTCATGTCAATACCTCATAGATAATGGACTATTCCATTTTGATCGCGTGGAAAGAGGAAAAGACACTGCTTTGTTTCAATGAGGGAATGGAAGGAATAAAGAAAGAAAGAAAGAAAGAAAGAAAGAAAGAACGGAAGACCTAAATGATTAACACCTGCTTTAGCGAAACGGAAAAAGTTGTCAATTTCAAGTCTTTTCATTTGTATCCCCTTACTTCTTAAAATAACACTCAGCATTCATAACTCTGATTTTCAAAAACTTGCCGTAAATGCAGCACAAAACCAAAAGTATGGGACACCCAGTGAGGAAAATGATTTTAGAAATGGAGTAAGAGGTCTTCTAGAGTCTTTTGCAGCAATGGGATGTCGGATTTCACTTAAAATTCATTTCTTTGGTTCACATCTAGACTTCTTTGCAGAGAACATTGGAAAAGTGTCTGAGGAGCAAGGGTGGTGCTTGTATGAAAACGTAGCATCAATAGAGCAACGCTATCAATGACATTGAAATGAAGGAATGCTAGCTGACTACTGTTGGATGTCATATAGAGATGAACCTGAAAATACGCATAAGAGAAAGTCTAACCCCAAAAGATTTTAAGTTGAAAATTCAATAGGGTGCATTAAAACTTTATTTTGCTTACAACAGTTTTAATTGTGTACAATATATGGCCACGGAAATCTCTGTTAGATTACCGATAATCACAGACAGCGAAATTTTGAATTACCGCCCTCTGACGATAATTAAAGGCGGCACGAGATTTGAAAGAATACATCTTTCTCGGTGCCTTTTCATAGCGAAAAGACCTATTCTTTTCGCTCGCGTCGTTATGTAAGTACCTTAACTAGAGGCACTAAAGGTTGCTTCAACTCTACACATTTAATTTAATTTCTCATTTTTCTTTTTGTAATATGTCCTATAAATATATTTGTTTGCTTAAATTCCATGCCTTGTGTGTTACAGGAGCCCGACAATATTGTTTGTGAGACAAATATTCAGGACATTTACTAACAAAACGTCCACACCTTATATCAGAAATATTGATTTCCGCATAGCTGTTAACACATCAGCGGTAGAACTGGTCAAACGGAAGTCATCTTGTTTGTCTGAAAGCGGGTCATGCGAAGTAAGATCCCTAACCAATTCAGCATTGGTTAAAGCCCACGAAAATGTCTGTTAGATTACTGATAATCACAGACAGCAAAATTTTGAATTACCGCCCTCTGACGATAATTACAGGCGGCACGAGATTTGAAAGAATTCATCTTTCTCGGTGACGTTCCATAGCAAAAAACCGAATCTTTTCGCTCCCGCCGTTATGTAAGTACCTCAACTATAGGCACTGAAGGTTGTTTGAATTTTCACCTTAAATTTAACTTCTCATTTTTCTATTTTTGTAATATGCCCTATTAATATATTTATTTGCTTAAATTCCGTGTCTTGTGCCATACATGAGGATGTGAAACAGCGTAGGTCCAAGGATAGAGCCCTAGGAGCCCCATGCGTTAGTATGAAATGATCTGGAAGCATCCTTGTCAGCCCGATCTTCACAACACGGTTTGTTAGGATTAAGCTAGATATTCGTACATAGCGTAGACCTTGAGCTTACGGAGAAGAGCAGCATGCCAAACACAGTCAAACGCCTTTGAGATATCTAGAGCCACTATCCGAGCTTTGTCATTCTTGATGGATAAATTTAAGATTGACAGACATGATGGCCGTGTTGGATTATCTCCTCCTGGCGATAATCACAGGCGGCGAGATACTGAATTACCGTCTCCTGACGATTATTGCAGGCCGCGCGAGATGTGAAAGAATCTTTCTCGTTCCTTGGTGACTTCGGTAGTGACAAGACATTCTCAATCGGCATATAAGTACCTCAGAGACTGATACTGAATTTGTTTTGAGCTTTTCACATTTAATTTCTCATTTTCCTTTTGTAAAATGGCCTATCAATATATTTGTTAACATTTGTTTAAATTCTATGTCTTATTTTTTCCTTGGACTCACACATTCGCCAAAAATTGTTTGCGGAGTCAAATGTACCAGAAGCAAATAAAGTCTCATCAAAAGTGTTGAGGTATGCAAAATGTCATATATTGGATTTGTTATTCCTTATGAGTACACGAATTACGTGCACAAACGTGAAAAATACTAAAGTATTAGTAAAATAAACATGCAACCTGATAGAGAAGAACCGGCTTCAGGTTCGTAATCAGCATGAAAAATTGACTAGAAAAATTAATCTTTTAATTTTGATGATTAAAAGAGATTCATTTTATTGACCAGGGTTATGAGGTCGTGATTGCAGAGAACATTGGAGAAGCGTCTGAAGAACAAGGGGAACGCTTCCATAAAAACATTGAAAATGAAGGAATACTAACTAACTACCACTTGGATTATATGAACCTGAGAATACGCAAAAGAGAAAGTCTAACTCCAAAAGATTTTAAGTTTTAATTCAATAGGGTACATTATAATTTTATTTTGCATACAACAGTTTTAATTTTGTACAATATATGACCCTAAAAATCTCTGTTAGTTTACCGATAATCACAGACAGCGAAATTTTAAATTACCGCCCTCTGACGATAATTACAGGCGACACGAGATTTGAAAGAATACCTTATGAGTACATGAATTACGTATACAAACGTGAAAAATACTAAAGTATTAGAAAATAAACATGCAACCTGATAGAGAAGAACCGACTTCAGGTTCGTAATCAGCATGAAAAATTGACTAAGAAAATTAATCTTTTAATTTTGATGATTAAAAGAGATTCATTTTGTTGACCAGTGTTATGAGGACATGTTTAAACATGGTCGTAAGTTAAGGATATATGAGAAGTATCCACTTGCGTTTATGTTGCACAGAGTAGCGGCCCTTGGAAGAAACTGTCCCAAGAAATGAATATGAATGATTTTCGCACTGTACGTGGCATGTTGGTACGAATGTGTAAAGGTTTCAATTTGTGGGCATAATAAATGTAGCTCGGCAAAACATTTGCCATGGAAATAGCGAGCGGCTGGCAACGTTTCGGCGGTTCCTGTGGTCAGAGTTCATTTTTTTGAAGTCCAAGCTTTCACTTCTTAAAGGCTTTACTGTTCAAAAACACTAACGTCATTGTTAAGAAATAATCAGCTTTTATTCTTGAAGAATATGGTTGCCCTATTTACATTATTTGGACTATTGTCCTCATCTTTGTTGCCATATTTATCACAAAGTTTTGGATCTTCAGTATCTGTTTACATTTCTGAGATGAGGTATTATGTACACTATTTACATTATTCAGACTATTGACCTCATCTTTCTTGCCATATTTATCACAACGTTTCGGCCTCTCAGTATTTGTCTATATTTCTGAGATGAGGTATTATATACATTATTTACATTATTCAGACTATTGTCCTCATCTTTTTTGCCATATTTATTACAAAGTTTCGGCCTTTCAGTATCTGTCTATATTTCTGAGATGTGATATTATGTACACTATTTACATTATTCGGACTATTGTCCTCATCTTTGTCACCATATTTATTACAACGTTTCCGCCCTTCAGTATCTGTCTATATTTCTGAGATGAGTTATTAGGTACACTATTTACATTATTCAGACTATTGTCCTCATCTTTGTGGCCATATTTATCATTATTTGTGATCAATATGGCGACAAAGATGAGGACAATGGTTCGAATAATGTGGATAGTGTACATAATACCTCATCTCATAAATATAGACAGATACTGAAAGGCCGAAACATTGTAATAAATATGGCGACAAAGATGAGGACAATAGTCCGAATAATGTAAATAGTGTACATAAAACCTCACTCAGAAATATAGACAGATACTGAAAGGCCGAAACGTTGTAATAAATATGGCGACAAAGATGAGGACAATAGTCCGAATAATGTAAATAGTGTACACAATACCTCATCTCAGAAATATAGACAGATACTGAAATGCCGAAACATTGTAATAATTATGGCGACAAAGATGAGGACAATAGTCCGAATAATGTAAATAGTGTACATAAAACCTCATCTCAGAAATATAGACAGATACTGAAAGGCCGAAACGTTGTAATAAATATGGCGACAAAGATGAGGACAATGGTCCGAATAATGTAAATAGTGTACATAATACCTCATCTTAGAAATATAGACAGATACTGAAGGCCCGAAATGTTGTAATAAATATGGCGACAAAGACGAGGACAATAGTCCAAATAATGTAAATAGTGTACATAATACCTCATCTCAGAAATATAGACAGAATATATTTGATTTTTCATTTCTTTTTTTAGTTTTTATATAATGAATTCTGCCTCTATGAATTTCGACTAAGATGTAGAACAATGAAAATGCCTATTCTGCAATGGAAAAAAAAAAAGATAAATATTCTGAAAAACTTAATAACACTTTAAAAATCTTCAAATCCCGTTCTTGCTACACTAACACGTCCTCGGTATGACTATAAACTACATCCGGCAGCAAGTCCTCTCACAGGCGGTTTTGAGGAGCGTGGAAACACCTCTTAAATGCTTTTGGTCCCCGGTCCACCATGACCCGGCGTACCTAGCACGTGTTAGGGTTCTAACAATGGGCAAATAGGTAACGCCCAAACTGGGGTCAAAAGACTATGAAAGTATAAAATAAATTTTTATAGTAAAAATACAGCTATAGATTTTCATAGTGAAAAAAAGGAATAGCAATACATTTAAATAAAAATATTGCCAGTAATTCTTTTTGAAAATAAAATAAAATATATTACCAGCAATACATAGAAAAATAATAATAGAAGCAATGCATTTTTGAAAAAAAAAAAAAATTTCCAGCATTATATTCTTGTTAAATATTAAAAATTACCAGCAATACATTTGTGTAAAAGATATTAGTAATGCTCCCAAGAGAATTAAATTTCAGCATTAAATGACCCAGAAGGTGTTTATATACCAAGAACAAACTCTGATAGCCGTTACAATTGTCGCTATTTTCATAGAAAATGTTCAAACGGGTTACATTCTTTACTTCCTCCATCTTTAACCCTCCTAACTAAGAAGGCCCAGGCAGCGCAAATTGAGACGAACCGTCTTCATTACCTTCGTATTTCAATTAGTAAGGAGTAAGTTCTAATAGCTTCTTCCAAAGAACTGGTGCCTTATGGAACACACTTCCAGGAGGGTGCTTTCCAGACCTCTATAATATTAATCTTTCCAAGTCTAGAGTTAATCGTTACCTTTTAGATATATCCGCGTAATCTGGGTTTCTGACACCTATTGGTCAGACAACAAACGCTTGAGTGTTCTTGTGGAGATAATTGAAAACGGAAAATCTCTTTAAAAAATTAATTAGATAAAAAAGAATATCGAACAAGAAAGAATCATTTGAAAAAAAAAAACGTTTGAAAAATATTTCAAATACATAGAACCATTTTGTAAAAAAAAATATCAAACGTATAAAAATCGTACGAAAATATTTAGGAAAAACCGCTTCAAAAGGGTAAATACTTCCTAATTTGTCAAACATTTAATATCCTCTGAACGAAAATCTTTTTATTCAAAAAAAAAAAAAAAAAAAAAAAATACCCCAAATTTTGCTTTAGAGTGAAAAATCTTTGGATTTGAACCAAGTTAAACTTTGTGTGCTAAAATTTACTTTTCATGAGCAAAATTTTATTTTAAGCGACAAATAGGACATTTGCTTAAAAATAAAACGTCACTGCAAAAAGTAACGGGGTCCATCGTCTAGCAGAGTGTGCCACGCGATTCTCCAAAGTGCACCGCAGAATATTGCCACGGCATCCATATATATATATATATATGTATTTGTGTGTGTGTGTGCGTGTGTGTGGAGAAAGAGTAATGGTACAGCCTTAATATATGTATAATTGAATAAGCATTAAATTTTTGTTCAAATAATTCTTTTCATGATGTTCCTTCTAATATTGGACTTCAGTTATGTAAAGAAGGAGAATTGGTCATCATTTCTAGTGATTGAGAGCTCAAAATAAAACATTCGATTGTACCCATCGATAGATTTTGGATTCCAATACAAAAAGTATATGGCACATTAGTTAAAATGGATTTATCAGCTTTATTGCAATTCTCTACTTCTTATTCTGACCTACAGATATACTACAATATTCCTTACACCAAAACAAAGCTTTCTTACTTACCATTCTTATTGCAATCCCCATAATACCTAATTGTCTCGATGAACGTCCTAAATAGTGCCCATATGTTCAATTCATGTCTGTTGTGGGAGAGAAATATAATAATAATTTAAAAAAATCTAATCTCCAATGATAATTTACAAAAAAGACACAAAGAGATCATCCGAACAATTGTCCTGAAAGTCATTATAAAAAAAGACACAAAGAGATCATCCGAACAATTGTCCTGAAAGTCTTTATAAAAAAAGACACAAATAAATCATTCGAACAATTGTTCTGAAAGTCTTTATAAAAAAAGACACAAAGAGATCATCCGAACAATTGTCCTGAAAGTCTTTATAAAAAAAGACACAAATAAATCATTCGAACAATTGTCCTGAAAGTCTTTATAAAAAAAGACACAAAGAGATCATTCGAACAATTGTCCTGAAAGTCTTTATAAAAAAGACACAAAGAGATCATTCGAACAATTGTCTTGAAAGTCTTTATAAAAAAAGACACAAAGAGATCATTCGAACAATTGTCCTGAAAGTCTTTATAAAAAAAGACACAAAGAGATCATTCGAACAATTGTCCTGAAAGTCTTTATAAAAAAAGACACAAATAAATCATTCGAACAATTGTCCTGAAAGTCTTTATAAAAAAAGACACAAAGAGATCATTCGAACAATTGTCCTGAAAGTCTTTATAAAAAAAGACACAAAGAGATCATTCGAACAATTGTCCTGAAAGTCTTTATAAAAAAAGACACAAAGAGATCATCCGAACAATTGTCCTGAAAGTCTTTATAAAAAAAGACACAAATAAATCATTCGAACAATTGTCCTGAAAGTCTTTATAAAAAAAGACACAAAGAGATCATTCGAACAATTGTCCTGAAAGTCTTTATAAAAAAAGACACAAAGAGATCATTCGAACAATTGTCTTGAAAGTCTTTATAAAAAAAGACACAAAGAGATCATTCGAACAATTGTCCTGAAAGTCTTTATAAAAAAAGACACAAAGAGATCATCCGAACAATTGTCCTGAAAGTCTTTATAAAAAAAGACACAAAGAGATCATTCGAACAATTGTCCTGAAAGTCTTTATAAAAAAAGACACAAAGAGATCATTCGAACAATTGTCCTGAAAGTCTTTATAAAAAAAGACACAAAGAGATCATTCGAACAATTGTCCTGAAAGTCTTTATAAAAAAAGACACAAAGAGATCATTCGAACAATTGTCTTGAAAGTCTTTATAAAAAAAGACACAAAGAGATCATTCGAACAATTGTCCTGAAAGTCTTTATAAAAAAAGACACAAAGAGATCATCCGAACAATTGTCCTGAAAGTCTTTATAAAAAAAGACACAAAGAGATCATTCGAACAATTGTCCTGAAAGTCTTTATAAAAAAAGACACAAAGAGATCATTCGAACAATTGTCCTGAAAGTCTTTATAAAAAAAGACACAAATAAATCATTCGAACAATTGTCCTGAAAGTCTTTATAAAAAAAGACACAAATAAATCATTCGAACAATTGTCCTGAAAGTCTTTATAAAAAAAGACACAAAGAGATCATTCGAACAATTGTCCTGAAAGTCTTTATAAAAAAAGACACAAAGAGATCATTCGAACAATTGTCCTGAAAGTCTTTATAAAAAAAGACACAAAGAGATCATTCGAACAATTGTCCTGAAAGTCTTTATAAAAAAAGACACAAAGAGATCATTCGAACAATTGTCCTGAAAGTCTTTATAAAAAAAGACACAAAGAGATCATTCGAACAATTGTCTTGAAAGTCTTTATAAAAAAAGACACAAAGAGATCATTCGAACAATTGTCCTGAAAGTCTTTATAAAAAAAGACACAAAGAGATCATCCGAACAATTGTCCTGAAAGTCTTTATAAAAAAAGACACAAAGAGATCATTCGAACAATTGTCCTGAAAGTCTTTATAAAAAAAGACACAAAGAGATCATTCGAACAATTGTCCTGAAAGTCTTTATAAAAAAAGACACAAATAAATCATTCGAACAATTGTCCTGAAAGTCTTTATAAAAAAAGACACAAATAAATCATTCGAACAATTGTCCTGAAAGTCTTTATAAAAAAAGACACAAAGAGATCATTCGAACAATTGTCTTGAAAGTCTTTATAAAAAAAGACACAAAGAGATCATTCGAACAATTGTCCTGAAAGTCTTTATAAAAAAAGACACAAAGAGATCATTCGAACAATTGTCTTGAAAGTCTTTATAAAAAAAGACACAAATAAATCATTCGAACAATTGTCCTGAAAGTCTTTATAAAAAAAGACACAAAGAGATCATTCGAACAATTGTCTTGAAAGTCTTTATAAAAAAAGACACAAATAGATCATTCGAACAATTGTCCTGAAAGTCTTTATAAAAAAAGACACAAAGAGATCATTCGAACAATTGTCCTGAAAGTCTTTATAAAAAAAGACACAAATAAATCATTCGAACAATTGTCCTGAAAGTCTTTATAAAAAAAGACACAAAGAGATCATTCGAACAATTGTCTTGAAAGTCTTTATAAAAAAAGACACAAAGAGATCATCCGAACAATTGTCCTGAAAGTCTTTATAAAAAAAGACACAAATAAATCATTCGAACAATTGTCCTGAAAGTCTTTATAAAAAAAGACACAAAGAGATCATTCGAACAATTGTCCTGAAAGTCTTTATAAAAAAAGACACAAATAAATCATTCGAACAATTGTCCTGAAAGTCTTTATAAAAAAAGACACAAAGAGATCATTCGAACAATTGTCCTGAAAGTCTTTATAAAAAAAGACACAAAGAGATCATTCGAACAATTGTCCTGAAAGTCTTTATAAAAAAAGACACAAAGAGATCATTCGAACAATTGTCCTGAAAGTCTTTATAAAAAAAGACACAAATAAATCATTCGAACAATTGTCCTGAAAGTCTTTATAAAAAAAGACACAAAGAGATCATTCGAACAATTGTCTTGAAAGTCTTTATAAAAAAAGACACAAATAAATCATTCGAACAATTGTCCTGAAAGTCTTTATAAAAAAAGACACAAAGAGATCATTCGAACAATTGTCCTGAAAGTCTTTATAAAAAAAGACACAAATAAATCATTCGAACAATTGTCCTGAAAGTCTTTATAAAAAAAGACACAAAGAGATCATTCGAACAATTGTCCTGAAAGTCTTTATAAAAAAAGACACAAAGAGATCATTCGAACAATTGTCCTGAAAGTCTTTATAAAAAAAGACACAAAGAGATCATTCGAACAATTGTCCTGAAAGTCTTTATAAAAAAAGACACAAATAAATCATTCGAACAATTGTCCTGAAAGTCTTTATAAAAAAAGACACAAAGAGATCATTCGAACAATTGTCTTGAAAGTCTTTATAAAAAAAGACACAAAGAGATCATTCGAACAATTGTCCTGAAAGTCTTTATAAAAAAAGACACAAAGAGATCATTCGAACAATTGTCCTGAAAGTCTTTATAAAAAAAGACACAAATAAATCATTCGAACAATTGTCCTGAAAGTCTTTATAAAAAAAGACACAAAGAGATCATTCGAACAATTGTCCTGAAAGTCTTTATAAAAAAAGACACAAAGAGATCATCCGAACAATTGTCCTGAAAGTCTTTATAAAAAAAGACACAAATAAATCATTCGAACAATTGTCCTGAAAGTCTTTATAAAAAAAGACACAAAGAGATCATTCGAACAATTGTCCTGAAAGTCTTTATAAAAAAAGACACAAAGAGATCATTCGAACAATTGTCTTGAAAGTCTTTATAAAAAAAGACACAAATAGATCATTCGAACAATTGTCCTGAAAGTCTTTATAAAAAAAGACACAAAGAGATCATTCGAACAATTGTCTTGAAAGTCTTTATAAAAAAAGACACAAATAAATCATTCGAACAATTGTCCTGAAAGTCTTTATAAAAAAAGACACAAAGAGATCATTCGAACAATTGTCCTGAAAGTCTTTATAAAAAAAGACACAAATAAATCATTCGAACAATTGTCCTGAAAGTCTTTATAAAAAAAGACACAAATAAATCATTCGAACAATTGTCCTGAAAGTCTTTATAAAAAAAGACACAAAGAGATCATTCGAACAATTGTCTTGAAAGTCTTTATAAAAAAAGACACAAAGAGATCATTCGAACAATTGTCCTGAAAGTCTTTATAAAAAAGACACAAAGAGATCATTCGAACAATTGTCCTGAAAGTCTTTATAAAAAAAGACACAAAGAGATCATTCGAACAATTGTCTTGAAAGTCTTTATAAAAAAAGATACAAAGAGATCATTCGAACAATTGTCTTGAAAGTCATTATAAAAAAAGACACAAAGAGATCATTCGAACAATTGTCTTGAAAGTCTTTATAAAAAAAGACACAAAGAGATCATTCGAACAATTGTCCTGAAAGTCTTTATAAAAAAAGACACAAAGAGATCATCCGAACAATTGTCCTGAAAGTCTTTATAAAAAAAGACACAAATAAATCATTCGAACAATTGTCCTGAAAGTCTTTATAAAAAAAGACACAAAGAGATCATTCGAACAATTGTCCTGAAAGTCTTTATAAAAAAAGACACAAATAAATCATTCGAACAATTGTCCTGAAAGTCTTTATAAAAAAAGACACAAATAAATCATTCGAACAATTGTCCTGAAAGTCTTTATAAAAAAAGACACAAAGAGATCATTCGAACAATTGTCCTGAAAGTCTTTATAAAAAAAGACACAAAGAGATCATCCGAACAATTGTCCTGAAAGTCTTTATAAAAAAAGACACAAATAAATCATTCGAACAATTGTCCTGAAAGTCTTTATAAAAAAAGACACAAAGAGATCATTCGAACAATTGTCTTGAAAGTCTTTATAAAAAAAGACACAAAGAGATCATTCGAACAATTGTCCTGAAAGTCTTTATAAAAAAAGACACAAAGAGATCATCCGAACAATTGTCCTGAAAGTCTTTATAAAAAAAGACACAAATAAATCATTCGAACAATTGTCCTGAAAGTCTTTATAAAAAAAGACACAAAGACATCATTCGAACAATTGTCCTGAAAGTCTTTATAAAAAAAGACACAAATAAATCATTCGAACAATTGTCCTGAAAGTCTTTATAAAAAAAGACACAAAGAGATCATTCGAACAATTGTCCTGAAAGTCTTTATAAAAAAAGACACAAATAAATCATTCGAACAATTGTCCTGAAAGTCTTTATAAAAAAAGACACAAAGAGATCATTCGAACAATTGTCCTGAAAGTCTTTATAAAAAAAGACACAAATAAATCATTCGAACAATTGTCCTGAAAGTCTTTATAAAAAAAGACACAAATAAATCATTCGAACAATTGTCCTGAAAGTCTTTATAAAAAAAGACACAAATAAATCATTCGAACAATTGTCCTGAAAGTCTTTATAAAAAAAGACACAAAGAGATCATTCGAACAATTGTCCTGAAAGTCTTTATAAAAAAAGACACAAAGAGATCATCCGAACAATTGTCCTGAAAGTCTTTATAAAAAAAGACACAAATAAATCATTCGAACAATTGTCCTGAAAGTCTTTATAAAAAAAGACACAAAGAGATCATTCGAACAATTGTCTTGAAAGTCTTTATAAAAAAAGACACAAAGAGATCATTCGAACAATTGTCCTGAAAGTCTTTATAAAAAAAGACACAAAGAGATCATCCGAACAATTGTCCTGAAAGTCTTTATAAAAAAAGACACAAATAAATCATTCGAACAATTGTCCTGAAAGTCTTTATAAAAAAAGACACAAAGAGATCATTCGAACAATTGTCCTGAAAGTCTTTATAAAAAAAGACACAAATAAATCATTCGAACAATTGTCCTGAAAGTCTTTATAAAAAAAGACACAAATAAATCATTCGAACAATTGTCCTGAAAGTCTTTATAAAAAAAGACACAAATAAATCATTCGAACAATTGTCCTGAAAGTCTTTATAAAAAAGACACAAAGAGATCATTCGAACAATTGTCCTGAAAGTCTTTATAAAAAAAGACACAAAGAGATCATTCGAACAATTGTCCTGAAAGTCTTTATAAAAAAGACACAAAGAGATCATTCGAACAATTGTCCTGAAAGTCTTTATAAAAAAAGACACAAAGAGATCATTCGAACAATTGTCCTGAAAGTCTTTATAAAAAAGACACAAAGAGATCATTCGAACAATTGTCCTGAAAGTCTTTATAAAAAAGACACAAAGAGATCATTCGAACAATTGTCCTGAAAGTCTTTATAAAAAAAGACACAAAGAGATCATTCGAACAATTGTCCTGAAAGTCTTTATAAAAAAAGACACAAAGAGATCATTCGAACAATTGTCCTGAAAGTCTTTATAAAAAAAGACACAAAGAGATCATTCGAACAATTGTCCTGAAAGTCTTTATAAAAAAGACACAAAGAGATCATTCGAACAATTGTCCTGAAAGTCTTTATAAAAAAAGACACAAAGAGATCATTCGAACAATTGTCCTGAAAGTCTTTATAAAAAAGACACAAAGAGATCATTCGAACAATTGTCCTGAAAGTCTTTATAAAAAAAGACACAAAGAGATCATTCGAACAATTGTCCTGAAAGTCTTTATAAAAAAAGACACAAATAAATCATTCGAACAATTGTCCTGAAAGTCTTTATAAAAAAAGACACAAAGAGATCATTCGAACAATTGTCCTGAAAGTCTTTATAAAAAAAGACACAAAGAGATCATCCGAACAATTGTCCTGAAAGTCTTTATAAAAAAAGACACAAAGAGATCATTCGAACAATTGTCCTGAAAGTCTTTATAAAAAAGACACAAAGAGATCATTCGAACAATTGTCCTGAAAGTCTTTATAAAAAAAGACACAAAGAGATCCTTCGAACAACTGTCCTGAAAGTCTTTATAAAAAAGACACAAAGAGATCATTCGAACAATTGTCCTGAAAGTCTTTATAAAAAAGACACAAAGAGATCATTCGAACAATTGTCCTGAAAGTCTTTATAAAAAAAGACACAAAGAGATCATTCGAACAATTGTCCTGAAAGTCTTTATAAAAAAAGACACAAAGAGATCCTTCGAACAATTGTCCTGAAAGTCTTTATAAAAAAAGACACAAAGAGATCATTCGAACAATTGTCCTGAAAGTCTTTATAAAAAAGACACAAAGAGATCCTTCGAACAATTGTCCTGAAAGTCTTTATAAAAAAAGACACAAAGAGATCATTCGAACAATTGTCCTGAAAGTCTTTATAAAAAAGACACAAAGAGATCATTCGAACAATTGTCCTGAAAGTCTTTATAAAAAAAGACACAAAGAGATCATTCGAACAATTGTCCTGAAAGTCTTTATAAAAAAAGACACAAATAAATCATTCGAACAATTGTCCTGAAAGTCTTTATAAAAAAAGACACAAAGAGATCATTCGAACAATTGTCCTGAAAGTCTTTATAAAAAAAGACACAAAGAGATCATCCGAACAATTGTCCTGAAAGTCTTTATAAAAAAAGACACAAAGAGATCATCCGAACAATTGTCCTGAAAGTCTTTATAAAAAAAGACACAAAGAGGCCCGTCCTACGGTGGTGGGAAACTGACTGACGCCGAGTCACTAGAACAGAAACAGATGAGGGCCAATAATATAACTGATTTTTTTTTTTGGATTTTACCAAGTTGCCGAAGGTTAATAGCAAGGGCACCAGGCTATATGTGGCAGCAATATTCTAAACATGGACGAATGGTAGACTTATGGATATATAAAATAGATTCTGGAGAGAAAAAAAAATCAAGAACGAAACAGTTGGGCCAAATTTCCTAGCAGCTGAACTAGTAATGATAATTCATACTTTATTCAATGTCTCTCTATTCACCTGTTTGTATAACTTATTTAAAGTGGTATTTTCGCGATTTCTTCAATGTTTGGTATGCACCTTAAATCTCTTCATAAATGTTCATTCTAATATTGGATTTCAATTATGTGAAGAAGAAGAATTGGTCAGCATTTCTCGTAATCGAGGACTAAAAATAAAACCTTCGACGGTACACATTGATACATTTTGGAGTTCAATACAAAAGGATTATCCCACATTAGCTAAAAAGGCTTTATCAGTTTTATTGCAATTTTCTACTTCTTATTTATATGAATTAGGCTTCTCAACCGTAAATAACATCAAAAATAAGAAGCGAGAAAGACTATGCTCATCTGAAGAAGAAATGAGGGTCTTCTTATCGCACATTTGGCCAAACATTGAAGAAATCACGACAAAACACCAGGCACAGGTTAGGCACTAAATAAGTTGCACATCTGGTACCTAGACTGTATGAATTTGAGTGCTAATACTCAACTGCTGGCGAGATCTCATCAATTTACAGTTAAGCTGTGACAATTATATTGGACATAATACTAAATGCCTATAAAGAAGACTAACTTTACATCTCTCCGACGATAGAGTTATAGGAATATAATATATACTTTGAAGACACCAACGATGTGCTAAACTTGTTTTGAAAATAAAACATTCCTATAACTCTAGATACATACATAAAACAATTTATACATTCAGTTAAGAGTAAAAAATAAAACGACCCTTGATAATGGCTACAAGTATAGCCGAAAGCTCTTAGACATACAGAACATTCGGACAATTTCTGCATAATTTACGTCCAGTCAGTTGTTTTTAATGAAACTTTTAATAAAAGGATTGCTTCCCCAAAACACAATTATATATATATATATATATATATATATATATATATATATATATATATATATATATATATTGTGGTCGTACCTTTTACGCTAATTTTCTTTTCTCGCACTTCTTGCTTGTGGAGATCTCTTCCGGCTTCTTGCTTTCCAGCTAAATTTACTCTTCAAAAATTTAAATTTAATTTTTTTTTAAATCTGTTTCTATTTCATTACATTTAAATGTATAACCTTTAAACATTTTGCTAAGTGTGCAGTCATATTTTAATTTGCTTCTTGGTGTGCCGTTGCCCAAAAAGGTTTTGGGAAACACTGGTTTTGTATATAATGAGATCTTTGCTACTCGCTGAATAAGTTCATTTGTCTAAAATCGTCGATACCCCCGTTGGAAAAAAAAAAAAAAATTCTGAGCGACAAATGCAGAGATAAAATTGTTAATAAACAAAGATTAAATTTTTCTCCTGCAAAATGTCAGCGTTTACGGAGTCAACTTACCCGTAGATCCTGAGTCGATCGAGGAGACGAAGCTGGGCAGTGACTTCTATCATCCGGACTCCCGCCGACATCGCAAATCATTGGCCTTCGACGGCCCGGCGGGGAAACAATTGACAGTCCTGATGACACTAAGTCGATTTCAAGTCATGCTTAACATGTTTCGATGACGACCCAATTCCTAAATTGTCGCATTGCCAGCGACAACTGACGCGACAGTAACAAGTAGTGACGTCAACAGACTCAGCTGGATATAAATCTTGGAATTACCTATCCTATCCTATCATATATATATATATATATATATACATATATATATATATATATATATATATATATATATATATATATTTATCATAAAAGATTATAATAAAAACATTTTGAAATCGCTACACAAATGCTTTCATGTTTCAATACTATGACTGTACTTCTTCAGACGATAGTAAGTAACTGGTGATTAAAATGATTTTTATGAAAATTTTAGAAAACAATGTGTTATCTCTTTTCCGAAGGTTAAGAAGCAATACTTCATTCAAAATTCATTACGTATCAAATACTTAAAGGGAGTTCTGATAAATATTTTGCCATCTATAAACACACGGCAAACAAATATATCTCCCCAAGTCTTATAAAATCTATATTTAATGAGCGTAGGATATATCGGCCTACATGCAAAACCAAATTGTATAAATAAGAACGGCGATAGAGGTCAACAAAAATTGGCGATACTATATTTTATGTCTGGACACAATCTTCAAGCTTAATCTCTTTCTTTATATATACACTACAGTTTAATAGTTTGAGGTTTATTTTTCCTCTGATAATTTTTTAAGCTGGCCCTAAAAGAAATTGTTTTGGACTTTAAATAAGATAAAATTATTATACATAGTTAAATAAATGAGATGTGATTTCTTATTATAAATTTTGTTATTACAAAAAAGATAAAAGTATTTTTTGATTAAATTTTGCTCTCGTCAAAATATCCTTCTTTAGCCTTGATTACTTCAGCACAAATTGTTGGCATTCGAGGTAAAAGTTTCTTAAACTATCAGTACGCTGGGTGATGAGATATGCAACATTCCAGGCAGATTTAAATACGAAAATTAGAAAAATACATTAAGACATTTAAAAAATGTCGATAGATAAATGCAAAATTAATGTTTTTCTATGTTTAGAAGCTGCATATATATATATATATATATATATATATATATATATATATATATATATATATATACTAGCAACATGGCCCCGCGTTGCCCGTGCTTGATTCAAAAATCGTACAACTCATACAGCAATCGCTATCACTTGACTTAAAATATTTTTGCTCTTCCTTGCCTTTAAAGGAGTGCCCTTTGCTGTGCTGATGCCTTACTTCTTGCCTATCTAACACTGCGAGTTTTTCTAAGCTCTATACTAAACATTAAATCTATTACGAAAAAAGTACTAAACAAAATGAACACAAAACGATCAGATTTAAAAAAAGGACTCGTAACTGGAAAAACCGAATAAAAAAAGAATGTTAACAACAAATACTTTTTCACACCCAACCCAGTTCTGCGGAATCAGAATCAACGTTGAGTTTAAGCAAGAAAATGAGCCAATTGGAGTAAAGTGCCATGCAGATTTAAATTTTTCCCACTTGTGACGAATGCAGGTATCGATTTTTTTTTTGCATGCCAGCATGCTAATAAACATTCGTGTCAGTCAGCTGTTGGCTCTCACGCTGGCCAATAGAATCTTCCTACCTATTCGTGGCAGCCTGCTGTAGGTTCTCACTCTCTGGCCAGTAGAAAATGGCCGCAAACTACATGAAAACTGCCGTAGAAGCATGAAAAAGCATCGTTTATTTCCACTATCGATGGGAGTTGGGAAATGCAAAGTCGGTCTTGGCCTTTACAATAACTTGGAGCATGTGCATGTAAATTTTGGTGCAAATCCGTCGAAAATTGCGGCCGTGCATTCGTTACACGCACACACACACACACACACACACACGCACACACACACATCCTGCCTTATATATATATATATATATATATATATATATATATATATATATATATATATATATATATATATTGTGTGTGTGCCTGTGTGTGTGTATAAGACGCACGGTGGAGTAATGAAGAATCGGTGAGCCGAGTTCGAATTCCAGTCGAACCCATTACATTCACTTACGTGCTAATGAACTTGGGGAAAGGTATGAATACTCTTCTTCTTCCTTCAGCTATGTGTAAATAGAAGGGCAGACTGGGTTCTATAGCTTTGGATGGAAACTGGTCTAGGTGAAGGACAACTCTGAATTTGGGGACCTTGTGGCAACCATATCTCTGTATTTGGCCCTTCCTTCCAAAAAGTGGTTGTTTCTGCACAAAATCTTCACGACTATAATCAAATCATATGTGCAAGTGTCTGGCTGTCGGTTCCTAGGAACTGAGCTGCTTGACCCTCATACGTCGAAAAAACGACGAGAATGTCCAGCATATATATATATATATATATATATATATATATATATATATTGTTAAATTCATCCGTTATTGTTTGTCTGCTTACATTGTTATATTTTCTTCAATTTTCGAGTGAGTTGTTGCACATACGAATCGAAATGATAAGCTGTCCCAAATTCATGTTTTTCGTCTTTTTTTCCTTTCCTTTCCTTTTTGTTTTCTAGTTCTTTCCATTGTCTTTGTCATTAACAGGAAGTATGCTGACAGAACATTTCCCAGCCATATCCAGGCATTTTAGCAACGTAATATTCCTAATTTAAATAGACCGGTATCATATAGATGACGTTAGATATGGCACTAAAAATATTGAATTCCAGCCGACAAAAACAAGAAAATTAAATTAATTATCGACTATAAAAAATAAATCTGCTAACCTCATCGTTAATAATAATAATAATAATAATAATAATAATAATAATAATAATAATAATAATAATAATTCACCTACAAGATCGAAATGACAGAGAATCAATATTATTTACGAATTCACATCTCCCTTAAGGAATTGTGTGCTTGAGCAATCCAAAGTCATAAATAATTATATTGGGTATACTACAACATGCCTAACAAGAAGACTCACTTTACATCCTTCTGACTATAGTTCAATTAGATCTCATTTAAATACACATGGAGACCTACAAACTCTATCTGCAAAATACTCGTTGGTAATACAAATATAATAGCATTATGCATATGTACAAAAAGGCTAAAAATAATGGAAGCATGATTAATAAAAAATAAATAGCTAACATTCAATAATATCAACAATGAACACAGCCACCATATGCTGACCGTGTTTGGAAAATAATCATTCTTATAACGCCAGATATACACGATATTTGCTCTGTCCCTCCACTAGGAAGAGATGTGACACAAGGTCTATTTTTAGGTGGGGGCCCGAGCGGGTACGCCAGGGACAGGAACAAAAATTCCCCTCAGCCCGTCGGTTGCGCTGGCCTCGGTGCGAGAACGATGCCTCCTTCTGGTACAATGGGAGGGCGCGGCCTCGGGCAGCTGTTCCTCAGGGCTGGACACCTATTCAGTATTATTTTCTTCAGACAGAAAAGCCTATGAGTGCACTCTGCCCCAAAACAGAGACTCAAATGATAAGTAGACGTGTAACTATTCAAAAAGTTGCGCCAGATACACACATAAAACGACCCATACATTCAGTTAGAAGTAAAAAAGAAAATCATCCCCGATAATGGTTAAAAGTACAACCGTAAGCGTTCGGTCATACAAAGCATTTGGACATTTTCTATATAATTTATATCCAAAAAAGAAGAAAATTATAGGAACACAAGAAAAATTAAATAAAAACCTTAACCGCAGAATATTTTCAGCCGTTTTAATATATATATATATATATATATATATATATATATATATATATATATATATATATATATTAGTCTGTGTGATTGTTTTAATATGGATCATTGTTTTTAGTTGAATCTCATGTTGATTTCTTCCGCTGTGTAAATCGGAGAGATATATTGATCTTAATAAGTGAAGACAGCCCGTGACACAGGATTAGGAGCTCCAGGGTTGGAAGGGCAGTCCAAACGCAAATAGTTGAATAAGAAGATCCAATTCTCCCGAAATCTTTGCGTCAAGACCAAAAATAAAAAAGAAAAGAAAAGAAAACCTCAGATTTCAAAGAACTGGGAAAAAATGGCGGCTCCGTCCATAAAAGATTATTTAAAAAAAAAAAAAAAAGAAGTTCTATAAAAAAACTAAAAAAAAAATACGATAAAAATGGAAACGTCCGAAGGATAGAAAAAGAGACAAAAAGGAAGAAAAGTAAGATTAAGCTATATAGAGGGGAGAAGGATAAGGAAAGAAAAAAATATATACACACAAGGGGAATAATGGCGGGTTGAAGAAAAAAAAGTAGGCGGAGAAGGTGAGGAAAATGGTCGACGTCTGAGTTATGGGGGGACAAAAGGACTATAAATAATAATTGATAGAGACAGGCTAAACAATATCCACATATATTCTGGACATAAGTACCGGCATTTCTTTGCAAAAGTAGTCTCTTTGCTTCCTCCGAATGTCCGTAATCGCAAGATATAAATAATAGATTTACAGATATAGGTAAAATTGTGAACTAGGAATAAGAGATAAGAGGAAAAGAAGATGAGTCATTACAGAGAAGAAGGAGAAGAAGAAGAAGAAGAAGAAGAAGAAGAAGAAAACGAAGAAGAAAAAGAAGAAGAAGAAGAAAAAGAAGAAGAAGAAGAAAAGAAGAAGAAAAAGAAGAAGAAGAAGAAAAAGAAGAAGAAAAAGAAGAAGAAGAAGAAGAAGGAGAAGAAGAAGAAGAAAAGAAGAAGAAGAAGAAAAAGAAGAAGAAAAGAAGAAGAAGAAAAAGAAGAAAAAGAAGAAGAAGGAGAAGAAGAAGAAGAAAAGAAGAAGAAGAAGAAAAAGAAGAAGAAGAAGAAGAAGAAGAAGAAAAAGAAGAAGAAGAAGAAAAAGAAGAAGAAAAAGAAGAAGAAGAAGAAGAAAAAGAAGAAGAAGAAGAAAAGAAGAAGAAAAAGAAGAAGAAAAAGAAGAAGAAAAAACGAAGAAGAAGAAGAAAAGAAGAAGAAAATAATAATAATAATAATAATAATAATAATAATAATAAGGAGATAGGACCTGTTACAATTCTATGGGACTACATAATTCACACTGACAGAACAATCAAGGCCAACCGACCAGATATTGTTATTAAAGACCACAAACAAAAACGGTGCCTCCTTATTGATATGGCAGTCCCTGCTGACTGCAATGTATCTTTGAAGATATTCAAAAAGCTGTCAAAATACAAGGACCTTGAAATAGAAATCTCGAAAATGTGGCACATGGGAACATCAACAATACCTGTTGTAGTTGGAGCCCTAGGACTGGTTGGAAAAGATTGCAGTAGACTAATTGAAGGGATTCCTGGAAGTCCATGCCTCAAGGAGATACAAAAAATTGTTCTGACAAGTACAGCCCACACTTTACGAAGGGCTTTATCTATGTAATTTTTTTTTTTTTGTCAGTGGAAAGTGTCATGATGCCATTTCTAACCTTAGGTCCCTGGGCGGGACCCGGAAAGAAATGTGAAAACGCCAGAAATCATAGAAAATAATAATAATAATAATAATAATAATAATAATAATAATAATAATAATAATAATAATAATAACAGAATGAGCCAATATCTACATTGGAAAATCTCTAACACTTTTACGGGAATGAAATCGCAAGAAATTGGTATGAACATAATCCAGGTCCGGTTATAGAGCATGTAACAATTTTAGGGGACTTTAGAAGAGATACAGACAGAACAATCAAAACTAATCGCCCAGTCATCGGGATCAAAGACCACAAGGCCCAAACCTCCTTTTTTATTAACATGGTAGACCCTGCAGATTGTGATGTCACTTTGAAGATCTTAAAAAAAAACTATCAAAATACAATGGTCTGGTACATTAGGTCATCAATAATTCCAGTTGTAGTTGGAGTCCTCCTATTGATTGGAAAAAGTTCCGATAGACTCATTAAAGGGATTCCTGGAAGCCCATGCCTTTAAAAAGTGCAAAAAATTGTACTCCCAAGTATAGATCACACATTACGGAGAGATTTATCTAAGTAAAATGTGTGTGATATTAAGTTTTTTTTTTCTTTTTACTAAAATGATCAGTAGAAAATGTCATGAAGTCATTTCTGACCTTAGGTTGGGTCCCGGAAAGAAATGTGTATACAACAGAAATCAAAGGAAATAAAATAATAATAATAATAATAATAATAATAATAATAATAATAATAATAATAATAATAATATGATGTCAGAATGGGGAATAAAATAAAAAAGAGAATGAATGATGTTATCGTGGAGAAGGAAGTGGAACGAGAAAATATGTCAGGTTGGAGAATGCAAATAAAGATGATGATGATATTACTACTACTACTACTAATAATAATAATAAGATGAAGAAGAAGAAGAAGAAGATACTAAAGTGAAGAATGAAGTTAAAAAGGATGAAAGCTATTATGGTAAGGAATAAAAATGTAAATAAAGAAAAAGTTTTCATGGTGTCGAATGGGGAAGAAGAAAAAAGTCATGGTGGAGAAGGAAATCAATGAAAAAGAAAAACACACAGTGGAGATTGAAAACAACAACAACAACAATAATAATAATAATAATAATAATAATAATAATAAGAAGAAGAAGAAGAAGAAGAAGAAGAAGAAGAACAGAATGTTATTGTGGAATATGAAGTCGAAGTATTTTGAAAATTAACAAGGAGGAGAATGAAAACAAATAATAATAATAATAATAATAATAATAATAAATGTTCTCGCGAGTACAGTCCACACCTGACGAAGGGCTATATCTATTTAAAATATGTTGTTTTTTTTTATTGCTTAGTGGAAAATGTCTTGATGTCATTTCTGACCTTATGTCTCTGGTCGGGACCCGGAAAGAAATGAGTACACATCAGAAATCAAAGGGAATAAAACAACAACAACAATAATAATAATAATAATCGAAGGTTTTATTCTTGCAGTATAGGACCAGTGCTTGTTAACTAGACATTACCAAGCACAAATAGTGAAAAATTGTGTTGGCCCCAAATGTGATATTTTTTAAAAGTATAACCTGAAGAAGACAGACATACTGTCGAAATATTGTTTTTTTTCCCTTTCTTTTCTTAAATCGCACTGTTCTTTTACATATTAAAAAAGTATTGGAAGAGTTACGTCAATCATTTTGATTGTTAATAATAATAATTACGAAGTAATAAACAACTCCGATAAGAAAATTGGGAACAAAAATAAAGCAAAGAAGATATTTCATATGTAATCTTTTGAAAAAAACTCTTAAAGGTTAAAAAAAACAAAAAACAAAAAAAAACATAACCCCTATAAAACAAGACAGGACCTGCTGAAATGAATTTACAGATAACCATCGAATGGGGGCTTCAATCTAAATCTAATTTCGGGCTTTGACGTAAGGAGAGATACGTTGGTTTTTGAGTGGACCGAGAGTTTGGTAGGATGTGGGGAGCATTTAAAGTAGTTTCATAAAACATTCAAGCAGCGATTAAAACGACGATCTTCGTTGGACATTTCTTGTTCTTATCATAGCACACAATTACACACACCTATCCCCACCATATATATATATATATATATATATATATATATATATATATATATATATATATATATATATATATATATATAAGTATGTATATATATGTATATCAGGCAAATAAGTGATAAAGTGTCAATAAAAACTTGTGTAACTCGTCTCGTCCTCGAGGACCTCATCAGACTAAAGTAATATTTTCGTTGATGGAATTATATGTGTGTAGGAAAAGAAGGAAAAACAACAGTTAACCCTGAAGATGTTGGAACGCTGAAATTTTAATTTTAAATAATTTTTAGGTGTGCCTCTGTATGTAGTCTTAGTGTTTTCATGCAGTTACCCTCTGTTTTTGTTTTCGTTTTTGTCTCTTTTCTTAGTGAGTATTCTAAATATAGTGGAGAATCTATCAATCAAATCAATTTCTATATACTTTCGCCTTAGTACATTGTTATGTCTTTTAAGTAAAGTAGCATTTTTAAATTAAAATTATGATCTACCTCGTTAAGATGGGCAACTAATGCACTGAGTTTGTTGGTTTGTAAAATATCCCTTTTTATACATGAACTATTTTATTTGAATTCCTCGAGGTTTCTCCTATGTATTCATTATGACAATCATTACAGGTGACAGGGTAAATTCCTCCTTCATGTTGTGGCTTATTATTATTTTGTTCTAAGTCATTTATTGTTTTAGAAGTACATGTAACCAATTTTATGTTATATCCCCCTCTTCTTCTTCTTGCACATATGTCATTCCACAAACAAAAGCATTACCTTAGTCTGATGAAGTCCATGTAGAAGACGAAGCACGTTAGACAGAATTGTTCAACCTTGTTAGTCCCTTGCCGAAGATTGTTCTGATATATAGAAATTTATATATATTATTACCCCATATATATATATATATATATATATATATATATATATATATATATATACATATATATATCTTGTTGTAGAGTAGGACTCTCTGAGCTTTCTGCTCTTCCATTCTACTGTGAAAACTGACTTCTCCCACATATAAATATGGCAAGTAGCCACATTAGAGTCAGATTTCAGGTTGCGATGGGTAAATTATCGCCATATTATATTTTTAATTTCGCGCATACGCGTTGTTTGTTTGTGATTTTGACGACGGCACTCAAGAGTAGGGTCATTTGGGCACCATCTGTGAGAAAAAGAGCACCATGACTCAATTCTCTCCACCAGAAATTTGCTTGGCATTCGCACTGGAAGCTTCAATACGTTTTCAAGGGTGTTTGGGTGTCAAGTTGAAGACAATACAGAAGATTCAAAAAGAGTTGGATGAGTCTAATTGTGATTACGAAGGTATCACAGATCAGGAAACTCACTCTGATCAATCTGATTAGAAAAGAACTTCCGAATTTATTTGAGAGGGCATTCAACCTCAACAAGTAGGCCTACATAAAGTGCCCCGAGTGGGTAGTGCTACCTTGGTTTGGCGTGATCACTAGTGAGTCATGCGTCTCAGCCAATTTCTGCGATCACATCATCCCTTACTGACAGATATGACTGAGTTCTCCTGTTCATAGAGACATCATCAGGTATGGAAACCTACCAGTACAAAAGAATTCTCCTATTACCATATTAGTCCAAAAACACACAATCTTAAAATTTAAAAATTCAACCTCAGCGTTGCGACTGCACCCCCCACCCCAACAAAAAATTCTTACAATTAACAAGAACACATTTCTAAAAACATATTTCGGATTACATCTATATTTTCGCTGTCATGTTATTACCGAGAAGTAAAAATCAAAAACAAATCTATTTCTATACCTGATGATGTATGTATGCACAGATAAAAAGCTTGTAAAAAACTAAAAAAAGACATTATGCAACTGGAATTTATAAACAGGGATAAAAACATTCATCTACATGTTCGGGGTTAATGTACTTTATTAAATTTGTTTGCAAAGATGTATTCTCGCCATTTATATCATTAACTTCTATATCTGTTTTTTTGTATGAATGATTCATGTAATGTAAATTGAACTGCATCACATACTTTATATATATATATATATATATATATATATATATATATATATATATATATATATATATATATATATATACGTAAACAAAAATGTACATCCAAACAGTATTGATACAGGGATGCTCAACATTAAATTTTGATGTCCGTTCTGTCTATTGAGCTATCTCTATCATTTTTTACCCACTCACCCATACACATGCTTGTGCGCATGCGTGCGTTTGTAGAACAAAAAGCTATTTAGCTATATTCCACAGAATAAAATCAAAAATCTACCAGCCAACGTCTCCTAGCTGCCAACCACCTCCATTCGGAACAGAGAACTACAATCCCTGGTCGTTTCCCCGGCTTGACTCAATCTTTCGCGTCTCGCAACGTCTACCTGTAATCCATTTTCAAATCACCTTCTCAACTATCGGTACGCGTCCACTGTCTGGCCAGGTACAGTGACCAGGTCCATTCGTCAGGGACATTTGTTTAATTCGCAGAGACTTTGGCCCAGGCGGAAGTGACGGACACGCAGTAGAAAGAAATGAAGCTCGCGGTATACTCTTCCGGTCATATTTGATCAGACAGAAAATCGAAAAAGACAATCGCTTATCGATTAAATGTTTTGTAAAGACAACTTGAATGCACACTGATTATGTACTGAATAAGAATAATGGGATAATCGCTTGTACAGGGTTTATTCCAAAAGAAGGAATGGATTTTGAAAATTTATAAAGCAAATTCTAAGAGAGAAAATCATTCAAAACATTATTATTGAATAGGTAAAGGTTCAAAGAATTTTAAAGTTATACTTCGCAAATTCCAGTTTACAAAAGGACATTCCTTATATCATGGCCATTTTAAACCTGGACACAAATTATTACAATTTCATTTTTAAAAAATCTGAAAAAAATCCCCAAAGAAAACAAGATTGAAAAATGTTTGATTTAATTTAATTTAATAACTTTGAACAATTTTCTGTCTTTTAGAATTGGTTTTCATTAATTTACACATTCTTTTTTCAACAACCCTGTATATACGCTCTCTCTATCTCCTCTCTCTCCCTCTCTCCCTGTCTCTATCTCCCTCCCTCTCTCTCTCTCTCTCTCTCTCTCTATATATATATATATATATATATATATATATATATATATATGAAAACATCGAGCTTTCTGTCGATCAGTTTTAATAATTATTATTACTAGGATCCACCCGGCTTATATACCAACGTATCAATTGCCTGTACTATATATAAATATACATATATATATATATATATATATATATGTGTGTGTGTGTGTGTGTGTGTGTGTGTGTGTGTGTGTGTGTGTGTGTGTTTATATTAGGATTTTTAAAATTTTTAATCCAACATTATTTAATCCATCAATACCTATAAATTACTTTGTTTACGTTTCTGATACGAAAATTCAATATATATATATATATATATATATATATATATATATATATATATATATATATATATATAGAGAGAGAGAGAGAGAGAGAGAGAGAGAGAGACTGATATATTATCTATCAATCTCTCTCTCTCTCTCTCTCTATATATATATATATATACATAAAAAATATATAAATATATATATATATATATATAATTGTTTATTTAAAATGTGATTCCATCGCTACATAAGAGTTCTTATGTTTCAAAACAAGAGCCGAAAACTTCAATATAATTATTTGAATTAAATTGAATTAAAGTACCAAGCTCTGTTCCATCTTCAAGTGAAATTTTTTTGAATAACTAATTCCTGATATTTACGCGTTTTATAAGCATATTCATTATTGAAATTAAAATTACTATGGTAACGGCTAGAGCAATTATTTAAAGAAAAGGGACGTATGAGTTAATAATTTGTATCAATATCTCAGTTACATTCAAAGAGGTCAAGTCAGGGTAAGTTTGGGGTGTCTAAATTTAAAGCGGAAGATGACATCGTCTAGTCCGGTTAAGTGTCTATGGAGATTATTTTTTTTTTCTGAAAGGGTTTTGTGTAAATAAATAAACTGTCATATTTCCCTAACATTAGTTTTTTTGACGACTTCATAAAGGGTTATCACTTTTTTAAAATTAACTGATTTAAAATATGGTTTTTCGCGACACAGTTCCAACCATGTTTCAAAAATAGAAGCTAAAAGCATCGAATTTAATTTTGTAATTAAATTAAAGACATTAGTTCCATTTTATTCTCAAGCGAATTTTGAAGTAACTTATTTTTAAATTTACTGGGTTTTAAAGGGAAGGCAAAAAATCATAATTTACTGTTTCCAAGGATACAGAGAAATCCATTCATCCAAACAAGGGGTGGTTGCGTGTTCATTTTCATTAACTTTTGTTGTATCAGTTATTAGTTACATTTGAAAAAGAGTTTACGTTTAGGTAGGGGTAGGGATGTATTTTTACAACGAATTCTGACATTCGTTAAATGCAGGTCGTCTGGATATTTTAAAATTTTATTGTTAACTGCAAAAATTCTTATGGCATTTTTTCTATTTGTATACTTAAAGATTTTTGGGGGATGTTTAGGTTAGAATACGTTTTATTTAACTAGAATTTTAAAATATTTTCACATATTTTCATTTTTAATAGACTATATTTCTTTTTAAAACAAGTAAATGTATTAGAATTACTTACAGTATGTAAAATTATTTTTTCATATCAGATATAAGTATGTATATTACCAGGTGACACTTTTTTTTTAATTTTATATTTAAATATTTAAAAAAACATTATGATAATGACGGCAAAAAATAGCTATCATTTCTCAGATTTAGTAAACTTTTATTTTTTAGAAACTTAGTAATATATAGTTTCTCATGCATGTACAAAGGACATGGGTCATTTAATGGCCTACATATTCTAGCTTTTCATATTAATTTCATTTTACTGTAGGTGTTTTATTAGATTCTTTTAAGTGCTTGTAGTACTTTGAGAGAGGTGTTTAGCTTAGAATACGTATAATTTAACTACAATTTTAAAAATACGTTTAGGTTACAATTCGTTTTATTTAACTACAATTTTAAAAACAATTTTAAAATATTTCACTGGTAATTTTAATAGATTATAATTTTTTATAAAACATGTAAATGTAATAGAATTTCTTACAGTATATAAAATTATTTTTTCTTATCAAATATAAGTATGGTCGCACTTTTTAATTTTATTTTTAAATAGTATTTAAGGAAAATTTTTGACAATGACGGCACAAAATAGCTATTTTATTTCTCTGATTCAGTAAATTTTTATTTTTGATAAACTTAGTAATATATTTTCGCATGTAAGCACAAAGGACATGGGTCATTTAATGACCTACATGTTCTAGCTTTTTTTTTTATTAACTTCCATTTTACTGTAGGTGTTTTATTGGATTCTTTTAGGTGCCAGAAGTACTTTGAGAGAGATGTTTGATTTTTATATTTATTTATCCTAAATGTACTTTGATGTTGGTTGAAACTTTTTTTGAACTCATGACTTGTGCAGCCTATATATATATATATATATATATATATATATATATATATATATATATATATATATGTTTCAGGATATTCAGTCGAAGAGATATTGCATTGGTATACTAATTCCGTGCGACATTTATTTTGTAGATGACAGTTATGAAGGTTTCTACAGTTACATAATTTTTGTTTCTCCTCATCAGTTTTTATTTTTATTTTTCTATTGTCTAAAATGTTTTGGTTTTGGTATAAGTGTTTATTTAATATATTAGAATTATGTTTCTTATGTTAAATAAGGCATCTAATATATTGCACAATTAATAAATAAAAAGGATTGCGTCGTTCAGCGAGTGGTTAGTAAGTTAATACCTTCTTAATCTGTTAGCGAAATGAATTCGGCATTAATTGCATTAACTTTATTGATTTATTCTTTGAATGACGATTTTAAAATATCTATCTATCTATATATATATATATATATATATATATATATATATATGTGTGTGTGTGTGTGTGTGTGTGTGTGTAGTAAAGATTTTTGAGAAAGTGGAAAAAATTAAAGTGGCTTAAACTGTAACTGTTCTTTGCTTTGTAAAATTGACTTAGATCAATCTAAAAGATAACGAATGATTTAAAAACAAAGTGAAATGATCAATTTTACATCAAAGTTAAATATCTATTCACACGAAAAACTATAGACGTAAGCCGGTGGTGAGGAAATTAGTTTTTTGCAGTCAATTATTGTGATGTTACTTTCCTTAGTCATTTTAAAAATTTATACATATAAAATGAAGCGAGTGATTGATTTGTCTGTTTAACGTTATATCAACACCTTTCATGTCCCCAAATTGATTTTCTTTTTATTATTCTGCTTTCAATTGAATACATGGTAGATGATACTAAGCTTTCGTGTATATGCATGCTTTTGTGAACATGATTACTAGAGGTGGTGGTATGTGTGTTTTAGGTTGTAGTTTAGTTGAAGTTAAATTTTGGAATTAAGTTTGATTTAAGAAATTATTGGCTATTATATGGATTAATCTTATGAACGAGTTATTTCATGTTGGTTGATTTTGTTTAGCGGCAAATCGATGGGTTATTTAATGCTAAAATTTAAATATTATGAAATCATTTCTATGCCTTCAACTACAGATAAAGTGTATTGTTGATCATTTTAATATAGATAGGTATTGTTTTGATATAAAATGTATTGCTGGTATTTTTACTATAAAAATGTGTTTCTATACTTTCATAATGTTTTGCTGTTGTTTGGGTGTTCCCTATTTACCCATAGTTGGGCCCTAATCGATGCTTCTACCCGAGATCAGGATAAACCTGCTGACAACAGCAATTAAGAAATGGTTACACGTTCCTCAAAACCTCCAAAAGAGGCTAAATGAACTGCTTTCTTATATTTAATTGAAATTACTTGACGAGTAACACCGATTTCCCTTCTAGTATAAGATAGTTTCGACATTACAGTAACCGCGTAATTTAGCTATTTGGAACGAAAAGTGTCGTGCTTTCAACAGGCTAATTGTACGGATAGAATTGGGGAAAAGGGATGTGGATGTAGTAACACGTTGGAAAAGAGCTCAGGTAATATTTGGGCAGATTGATTTTTCAATTCAATTCGGAAAATCCAGATTACACTCAATGTAAAATCGAGGGTTTGATGTGATAAGTACTAACACCAAAAATTAGATTCTTTGTTTTTACCAATTTTAGAGCATTTACTTTTAAAAGCATTTAGTCTCAAAATCACCTGTCAAAAAAAAAAAAAAAAAAAATTCCGTAGGTATTTGCTTACAAACTGACTTCAAAATTTGATAATTAAAAATCTGTGTAAACAAACTGTAAAGATTACAAAAAATGGCTACTCAATGAATAAGACTTGTTAGATCATTTGTTAGATCATAATTAATAGAAAAATAGAAAAAAGTGTATTTTAGGGTTGAGAAATAAACACGCTGCCTCCTGAAATGCCCACAACAAAATGGCGGACTCGTCATGTGAGTCCGCGTTAAGAAATGTAAAGAAACGACAAGAACCAATATCTAAGTACAAACAAATGACAATGTATTAACAATAAATGGGTTACAAGAGGCAAAAACAAAGATGCTGTTGTGTGTGAGTGTGTGTGTCAAATGAGTGTGAAAGCCTAATAGTCCAAAGTATGTGTAGTGAGTGAGTGTACGTACGTATGTGTTTGTGTATGTATTGATCATGCGTTTCGCAAAGAGAACCCGTTTTCCGCGTGAGGCTACATGTTGAATAAGGGAATAAGGTCAGAAGAAAATGATAAAAATATCGCAGAATAGTTATAGTCCATAGAGCGTCTTCTAGGAGTCGTTTGGTAAATTAGGCGGAGGTAACCAGATAGATGTTTCAAACTTGCATTGTTTATTGAAAATAACTCTAAAACTACTGCACTGATTATTACTGCATTAATATATTCCAATATAATATACCTAAATTAGTCGGTATAATTTCTCTTTGAAGTAAATAAAGGTCTTATTTGATGGTACAATGATTTAGTAATAATGTAATTGTGCCTTGCATCTTGTCCATATAAAATTTATAAACCTTCAGTAAATTATACATTTTATAAGGTTTTGACCGATCACCAGAATGAAATTGAAACGTTACGATTTTGAACTTAAACTTCAAACTGGTTTCCTCGAAAATAGGTAATAATTGGAAAAAATATCCTGTCATTATTTATCACGTCAAACTCCAGCTTGCTAAATGAGTGCAATACCACGGTTCCAGAATCGATCTGCCCTAATATAACACGAGTTCTACTCGTATTGGAACACAAAGACCAGCATGTTGTATAGTAAAAAACTTTCTTTGTGCCGAATCAGAGGGCTTATTTTTAAAACTAGGAACGTGTTCTTTCCTTTCTGGATTTCCAAAAATAAATAGGGGTCACTTTTCTTTCTCTTGTCAATCTTAATTTCGTCTATCATTGAAGAGACATCACTTTATCTATAACAGTATCATTCCATCCGACAACTTAACCTGTAATGAATTTACTCATATAGGCTATAATTTTAAACAGTCTATTTTTTTTAAATTTTTGCTTCTTTTTAATCATTTCACCACATGCAAGGCAATAAAGCCACTAAGACAGAAGGTGGATCATTGAGTGTAAAAGAATAAGAAAAATATCATTATTAAAGAGCGAGAACAATACAAGAGTAATCAGGAGAACAGATATATTATTGACACTTCATTTGAATATTTCAAGACCAAAGTTAGCTGGAAAGTATAGAGCCAGAATTCAGGTTTGACAACAGAAATAGAAAATAAACTTTTAGTATAATTGTATCTATCATTTTCAAGTGTAAATTGATGAAACCTTGCTGTCAATCTAGTACTTCGCTTAAATTCATAAAGTCTAGGTCCTTTATCAAAGACTTCATCCAAACAATTACCATCAAAGTATTTATAGATAAAGCACAGATCATCTTCATTACGCAGGTGGAAAACTTACTGAAGTCGAGATGCCAGGTTAGGACCAATAATATTCCTAATTCTTCTTTGGAATTTATTAAGATTATCTAAATATACAGCAGGAGCAGCGGACCATATGTGACAGCGATAATCAAAGCATGGACGAGTAATAGACTTATAGATATGTAAGATAAATTCAAGGGAGGAATTTTGTCAAACAGGACACCGTAACCCAAGTTTTTAAGCAACAGACATAGCAATGGATTCAATATCGTCTTTCCAGTTCATGTCAGGCGAGCATATAGTTATAGACGGCGAAACGAATTACTACAACGGAGGTTAGTATCAGCCGTACTGATGATGGGAGGCAGGAAGGAATCTTTCAGGTGTTTATCTGAAAGTTGTAGAAGATAAGGATATACGTCTTCAGAATGATATTATCAAATAATAATTTAATTTAGAAACACTTTTATTTGTTTTTGATTTAGTTTCGTTTTGCTTTTTTTATATATATATATATATAAAAAGGAAACACAGATTATCCCGTTTAGGTCTGACAGTTACGATTAAAAAGAAAATAATGGATTTTTTTTTCATTTCTTTCTCTGAGGATTCAGCAATTTCTTTCTTTCAAAATTGTTTATTAAATCTGGAACTTTGTTTTTGGCAATCGCGTAAACAATAAACCGTGCCCGAAAATAGTTGCTGAATTTGGTGAACAAAAGAAAATGATCTGAAGATGTTGCCGGCTTTATTTAGTATAGAACAATCAATAAATGTGCCATTTTTTTTTGTTTCTCCTCGTTGAACAGAGAAATACTGTAAATTAGAAATAGAAAATTTGACAGAAAAAGTGAATGGATGTCGTGATTTATATGGGTCATTAGGGGGATGTGCGGGGAAGGACGGTGCGTGTTTTGGAGAAACGAAAGGCAATGGGTCTCCTCAAGGTCATTTAGCTGAAAATAAAGTCTATTAATTTAGAAATACATGCCTGGTGTTAAGAAATGTCTTAGTACACACACACACACACACACACACACACACACACACACACACACACACATATATATATATATATATATATGTATGTATGAAGAAAAATATACAGAAAAAACAAACAAAAATCCTTATATGCAATTATACTGTTTTAATGTTAATATAATGTCAACGTCGGACGTTTCGGTCTAATAAACCATCTTCAGGACATATTCATAAAATATAATTAACATTATCAATTCAACATGACAAAGACGATGGATAAGTCTTGTTCTTATGTCCATCGTCCGACGTTGACATTATATTAACATTAAAACAGCATAATTGCATATAAGGATTTTTGTTTGTTTTTTCCGTCTATTTTTCTTCATAGTGTCGGATCTATATCCATATATTTGCTTACATATGTATGTATGTATGTGTGTATGTATTTATATATATATTATTTGAGGTAATTGTAAGACAAAAAGGAAAAAGTTTATTTGTGACATGTTTCATCCTTTATCGGACTCGTTTTGTTTACGTTGTTGTGACTGCACATGCGCATGAAAGAGAGACGCTGGTAATTTCAAAACTTTTTTGAAGCATTTTTTTTAAAGAATTTTCGCATTCTAGACAAATTCATCTACATTTCTTCTTTCCATCATCTTTGTTTTTAAATACCTCACATTGTGATAACTTTCTAGAATTTATTCACTAAGACGAAAATGTTTAGAAAGTAATTTAATCGTTAATTCAGACAGTAAATTTACGTGCAGCTTCTTACAACGTGTCAAAATTCTTGTCAGATTTTCTATTATCACAATAGCAATCCATATTTGATCTCAAATCATATGCATACTGTTATGGTCCGGTTCCTTGTAGCACGGTAATAGTCGAAGGTAGAACCAATAAAGAACTCGAACACGGATATGGAATAACACCGATATATTACAAACAGGAATATATACAGAGAAGTAGAAAGTGTTAGTGTTATGGTCCTGTTCCTTGTAGGACGGCGATGGTCCAAGGTAGAACCAATAAAGAAGAACTCGAACATGGATATGGAATAACACAGATATATTACAAACAGGAATATATACAGAGAAGTAGAAGTGTTAGTATGAACAATCAGGTTTAGTAGAGAGAACAATGTACTCTCGACCAGTATCACTATTTCAATGTCTTGCTGCAATTGTCTGAAAGCGACTCTGTTTCGGACTGCCTCTGACTCGACTCTTAACTCGACTTGAACTATTGACTCGATTTGAACTACAGACTCAACTTGAACTATTGACTATATTTAGTCACCCCCCCATGTGAGCATCATGTGGCACAAGGCCGGTTTTACGTGGGTTGGAGTTTGTGACCTTGGGTTTCACACTTTTGCGATCGTCAAACAAACTGATTATCTTTTTTTTAAATTTTGGGTTTATGTAGATTGCGTGTATTGGTGTTATTATGGAAGTGGCGAGGGAAACGTCGTCGTGATTTCATCGTACTAACGCAAACATAGATGCATGCCCGTACACCCGATGAGGTACGCAGACACACATACACACTCGCTCATCCGCCGGGGCTCATACAGATATAAGCATATGTGGACAGTATGAGACTTGACATATGTATCTATATGGGTGGTGTTGTCTCTATACATACGCATTTGTATGTTGAAATTCCAAGATCGGAAGTGTAGCGAAAATTTCTCTTGAATGAATTAATCAGTTTGTCTGACGATCGCAAAAGCGTGAAACCCAGGGTCACAAACTCACAAAAATCCAACCAATATGTTTGCTCTATCTCTGATATTGAGCGCTTTCTAGTAAGTACTGCGCATATAATATATAAATAATTATATACACACACTTTTCACACACACACACCCACACACACACACTCACACAAACACACACACACACACACACACACACACACACATATATATATATATATATATATATGAAAAGGATATAATTTTTATATATTAAGAACAATTTAAAAGAAAACTATGACAAAGAGAAAAGAAATGTTACGTGTGACGTATTTTGTCTTCAAAATCCTAAAGACATGCTTCTAATGATGAGAAGACACATATACACGAATGGAAGGGGAAGCTTAGAATTAAATGAAAATATTTATGTTTTGGGTATATGACGCGTCCGGTGTAGGCCGAGCATATTCAACTGTTGATAGTTTTCCTTCAGCATGGGCTTAAAGGTTTTTAGGCAGTTTTGTTCAACATTTCTTTTCATTGTTAGCCATAAAGAAATTGTAAATATAAAACCACCTCACACTTAAGTAAAATAATAATAATAATGATATGTATTAAGAATTTATTACAGGAAATAGCAAGTTATACGGAAACATTGTGGCCAATTATACATTTAGTTACATAACAAATAAATAAAAATAATATTAATTTTGATGCTTTGTTTGATTTCTTGTTAGGTATTTTTCATTATCTCTTTTGATATTGGTATTATTTTAGAATCCTTTGGTTGCAATGGTAAGTTTCCTAAGTTGAACAAACTGGAGCTATTTCATTTATGCTTTGTAACCTCTCTTTTCCATTGTTGTTTTTAGATTGCTTTCTTGCAAATATTTTGATGGGCAATAGCGTAATTCTGAAATTTAGAATTATCTTATTTCATTTAAAAAAGACAAGCATTAAGGAGCGAGAACAAAAAAGAAAGAAGAGCAATCAAGAAGACATTAGACAACGATTAAATCTGCATTTAAATGTTTGAAAATCGGAGTTAGCAGGGAAGCAAGAAGCTGGAATAGAGTTCTACAACTATCAGCTATGGATACACGGTTATATCTAGCCAATTCTGCTATAAGATAATGGCACCTTGCCGTCAATCTGCTACTGCGCTTAAATTCATAAAATCTACGTACAAGAGCGCGGAATTCATCAGAACAATTACCATGAAATTATTTTTAGAAAAGGCACAGGGAGGCTACGTTAAGGTGATGGTTAGTGACTAAATCTGAGATGCCAGATAAGGACCGATAAAACTGCAGATTCTACTTTGTATTATATCAAGAATCTCTATATTTACAGCGGAAGCACCACACCAGATATGTCTGATTGAAAGATAAATATTTGTTGCGTGTCTTTTTAAGCTTCGAGTACATTGATTTAAATATCTTAATATTTAAATATATATTTAAAATCAAAATTCAAAATATATCACCTACAGGGTCAATGATATTCGTCATTTAGAAGTTTAAACTGAAGCCGGAAGACAGTTCCACATGCGAGACGTGCGATAAAAGAAAATGTTAGAAAAAGCTTGTGTTTTCATCTCGCCTTTCAAATATAAAATGATGAGACCTAGCTGCCAATCTAGTACTGCGATTAAATTCATAAAGTAAAACTAAACTGAAGCAAAGAAAAATTGAAAATATTTATAGAAAAGGCAAAGTGAAGCTTCATTATTATAGAAATTTGGGTGCCAAGTCAGGACCAATAACATTGCAGATTCTTCTTTGGATTTTTAACAAGAATCTCTTAATATATAGCAGGAGCACCAGACCATATGTGGCAGCAATATTCAAGGAATGGACGAATGGTAGAACAATAAATATCTAAGATAAATTCTGAAGAATAAGATTATTTAGCCTTACTCAGTGAACAAACTTTCCTAGCAGCAGATATCGTAATCACATCAAAGGAACAGTCAGATTTTAAAACATTTGTGCTGTATTCATAATTAATTTTATTACGGGTTAATTTCATTATTTTAATATAGATAGGGATTTTTTTTGTCTTAGAAAAAAACAGACTCAGATGAGGACACTGTGCTGATGTCGAAAGTCCTCGGAATAATTGAATATGCATCGAACATTTCTTCCTTTAATAAGGATACTAAGAAAATTGTCCGTAATTATGAGAGGATCCTATAAAAAATAAGTAGACAAAACTTGTGAAAATAATTTGATGAGACGTCTTAATTAAAACATGCTGCCCAAAAATATGAATGTAATAGAATTTTAGGCAAATCATTATAGCATTTCACCGAGTTTGGAAAGATCCTCAACAGAAGGCAGAAAGCACTGGGATTCATTAGCAGTGCACATCCACTATCAAGATTCGAACGCGAACCGTTTCGATACAATACAAGCGTCATACCAACTGCACGAACGGGCCTCGGTGACGAAGAACAAACTGAATGGACTCGATATAGCGCCTCTACTCACAAATTCCGTGGTGATAAACATCTAAGTATTCATAACCCAACGGAGTGTGCCTTAAGAACCACGGCTTTTCTTTCCTACCATTACAATCCGCTCCATGTATATTTATATGGTCATTATATGGTCAGAGAGATTCTCAGTTGAGTACCACCACGGAATGTGGGAGTGAGCGGGACTTCATTGAGTCTGATTTGCAGTCTATTCGTCACCGAGGCCCGGCGGAGCAGTTGGTATGGTGTTCGCTTACCAACCTAACTGTCGGGGTTTCGATTCCCTCGGTAGTGGATGCGCACTGCTGATGAGTCCCTAATATAGGACGAAACGGCCGTTCAGTTCTTCCTGAGGTTTCTATCAGACATGATGAATCAATATATATATACCAAATAGTATATATTGATTCATTGAATTTTTTTTAAAGGTTTATCGACCCTTTGCGTGTTATTTAACGGCGGAATGTATGTCCTGTTTTAGGAGCTTGTATACTGTAACCCCTCTTCGCACTCAGTCCTAGAAACTGTAATTTAAAAAGAAAGTTTACGTCGTAAACGCAATAGATACAAAAAAAATGAAATGTGCGGAATAATTTTAAGGCTTAGGCCATATCACTTCTAAACACCGGTTCTCGCACGATCATTGAAATTAAGCAACGACTAGCCTGGTGAGATGCGTGACCTCTGCTGTAAGCTTGGAAGTGCAGGCGATTTAACAGATAATGGCTGGGAATTGTTAATCGAGAGCCGAGTTCCAATTCCCGTTGGGTTCGTTATATTCACTTACGCTCAAATACTCTTAGGGAAAGACATGAATCCGTCTTTTATCACCCAGCTATTGGTTAATTAGTAAGGCTTTTATCACTAAACCTCTATTATCCCCCTCCAAATTCTTACAAGGAATGATATTTTGGGCTTTAAATAATCTGAAATGGGTTGGTAAGACGTAAAAACGAATCAAGGAATCGAAAAGGATATTCTACAAAGCAGAAAGAAAGAAAGAAGCAAAATTTAGAAAAGAAAGAAAGAAAGAAAGAAAGAGGCAAAATATACAAAAGAAAGAAAGAAATGAAGAAAGAAATTCTTTCTTTCTTTCTTCATTTCTTTCTTTCTTTTGTATATTTCTTTTGTAGAAAGAAAGAAAGAAAGTAAGAAAAAATAAAGAAAGAAGAAACATCTGGAAAAGAAAGAAATAAATAAAGGAAGAAAGAAAGAAAGGAAGAAAGAAAAAAGAAAGAAGCAATATCTGGAAAAGAAAAGCAAAATCGGGAAAATAAAGAAAGAAAGAAGGAAAGAAGCAAAATCTGGAAAAACAGAAAGAAAGAAAGAAAGAAAGAAACAAAGAGAGAAAATTTAGAAAAGAAAGAAAGAAAGAGGCAATATCTACAAAAGAAAGAAAGAAATAAAGAAAGAAAGAAAGTAAGAAAAAATAAAGAAGCAAGAAAAATCTGGAAAAGAAATAAAGAAAGAAAGAAAAAAGAAAGAAAAAAGAAAGAAAGAAACAAAGAAAGAAACAAAGAAAGAGGCAAAATTTAGAAAAGAAAGAAAGAAAGAGGCAATATCTACAAAAGAAAGAAAGAAATAAAGAAAGAAAGAAAGTAAGAAAAAATAAAGAAGCAAGAAAAATCTGGAAAAGAAATAAAGAAAGAAAGAAAAAAGAAAGAAAAAAGAAAGAAAGAAAGAAGCAATATCTGGAAAAGAAAAGCAAAATCGGGAAAATAAAGAAAGAAAGAAGGAAAGGAGCAAAATCTGGAAAGAAAGAAAGAAAGAAAGAAAGAAAGAGGCAAAATTTAGAAAAGAATGAAAGAAGCAAAATTTAGAAAAGAAAGAAAGAAAGAGGCAAAATTTAGATAAGAAAGAAAGGAAGAAAGAAAAAAGAAAGAAACAAACGAAAAAAAGAAACACACATCAAAACAAACAAAAAAGGTCCGGAAAAAAAGAAGAAAGATACAGAAATTAAAGAAAAAAAAAGTAAAAAGAAAGAAACGAAATCTGGAAAAGAAAAAAAGAATGTGGATAAGGAAACTAAGAAAGGTACTGTCTTGGAAATGAAAGAAAGAACAAAGGAAAGAAAGAAAGTCCGGAAAAGAAAGAGAGGACGAAAGAAAGAAAGAATACAATTCGGATTGATGTGGCGGGAAAATTAGCATACAAACAAATAAATAACCTTGTCTGACACTTGAGGCTATCATGGCAACGTTTGAAGTAACGAAAAAATTCTTCCCAACGATGTTTATAAAGATTTAATTAAGCACTTTTTGGTCATACCACCGCCAATTCGCTCCTTGGGCAAGACTTTCATGCTAAAGCCAACCAACCATCCATCCGACCAAGTAAACCTGTCTCGCCAAACGAGCATTACCAATTCTCTCACATCTCTTCCCTCTACCTCGAAATTCCAGCACAGGTTTTTCCGACGTCTCTGACCTTCAACACGGGCCTCTCCTTCCCGCTGTGAGGGCCAGGAGCAAGCCGACCCCATGTTTACTGATGTGAAGAGATCAAAGGCCACGCTGAACAAAAGTGATTTCGTCAAACATTTACAATACGCCTCGCTACCGGTGTATCCAGCAAATTCTTTACGAAAGAAATAATGAAAGAACAGGCACAAGGTGCACGAAAACGCCCCTCTCCCTTGTTTCATTTTTTTTTTTTTTTTTTTTTGCTGTCATTCATTTTAAACGTTTTGATTCAGCCAACTGCAGGCTGGGTCGAGTTTATTTCCTAAAAGTTTCTCTCTCGAATTTCTAAGAAACGTGGGGCAAGTTCTAAACTTTGGTTTCAGTTTAAACTTACAAGTGACGAATATTATTGAGCCTGCAGATGATATGTTTTGAATTTGACTGTTTAATGCTATATCTAATTATTAAGATATTTGAATCAATATAGCCGAAGATTAAAAAGACATGCAACAAATATTTATCTTTCAATCAGCCAATTCTGGTTTGGTACTTCTGCTGTAAATTTAGAGATTCTTGATATAACACAAAGTAGAATATGCAATTTTATCGGTCCTTATCTGGCATATCAGCTTTAGTCACTAACCATCACCTTAACGTAGCCTCCCTGTGCCTTTTCTACAAATAATTTCATGGTAATTGTTCTGATGAATTCCGCGCTCTTGTACGTAGATTTTATGAATTTAAGCGCAGTAGCAGATTGACGGCAAGGTGCCATTATCTTATAGCAGAATTGGCTAGATATAACCGTGTATCCATAGCTGATAGTTGTAGAACTCTATTCCAGCTTCTTGATTCCCTGCTAACTCCGATTTTCAAACATTTAAATGCAGATTTAATCGTTGTCTAATGTCTTCTTGATTGCTCTTCTTTCTTTTTTGTTCTCGCTCCTTAATGCTTGTCTTTTTTAAATGAAATAAGATAATTCTAAATTTCAGAATTACGCTATTGCACATCAAAATATTTGCAAGAAAGCAATCTAAAAACAACAATGGAAAAGAGAGGTAACAAAGCATAAATGAAATAGCTCCAGTTTGTTCAACTTAGGAAACTTACCATTGCAACCAAAGGATTCTAAAATAATACCAATATCAAAAGAGATGATGAAAAATACCTAACAAGAAATCAAACAAAGCATCAAAATTAATATTATTTTTATTTATTTGTTATGTAACTAAATGTATAATTGGCCACAATGTTTCCGTATGACTTGCTATTTCCTGTAATAAATTCTTAATACATATCATTATTATTATTATTTTACTTAAGTGTGAGGTATTTCTATATTTACAATTCCTGTCTTCTAACCATGAAAATGTTAAAAAAAAATTAAATGCAATTTCAATCGCTGTCTAATGTCCTCTCTCCTTAATAGTAGTTTTTTTCATATTCTCTAACACTCAGTAACCCCTTGCGTCTTAGTGGCTTTATTGCCTTGCTTGGAGAGAAACGAATAAAATTTGAATCGTTATCTCCTATCTTCTTAATTCTTGTTCTTTTATTTTCTTCTCTCTTTAATAGTAGTTTTTCTCATATTCTGTAGCACTCATTAACCTCTTCGCGTTTTAGTGGCTTTATTGCCTTGTTTGGGATGAAATGATAAAAGGTCCCCTTTTCAATGCATTCAGTTGAGCGTTTCATATTTCACTTTATTAATATGGCTCTTAGTTTTAACTTCGAAATGACGAATTTTTCGTTGACTCCACAAAAGATATATTTTGGAATGTTCTCGATCACAAACCTGAAGATATTTCAATCCCTATACCCACAACTTCATAATGAAAACAAAAAAAAATTAATAAAATCCCCTTTCTTGTCAATGCACTTAATTAGCTGAATATCAATCTTTTTTAATATCTGTCTATATCTCTGAGATGAGGCATTATTATTTACATCATTTACATTATTTGAACTGTTATCCTCATCTCCATCGCCATATTCACAACGTTTCGGCCGTTGTACGGTCCTGCCTTCTTCAGGTGATTGAATCTTTGAGATGATATATTATGATTATTTACATTATTTTCATTATTCAGACTGTTATCTTCATCTTCATTGCCATAGTCACAACGTTTCGGACGTTGTACGGTCCTGCCTTCTTCAGGTGATTGAATCTTTGAGATGATATATTATGATTATTTACATTATTTTCATTATTCAGACTGTTATCTTCATCTTCATTGCCATAGTCACAACGTTTCGGACGTTGTACGGTCCTGCTTTCTTCAGGTGATTGAATCTTTGAGATGATATATTATGATTATTTACATTATTTTCATTATTCAGACTGCTATCCTCATCTTCATTGCCATATTGACAACGTTTCAGCCGTTGTACGGTCCTGCCTTCTTCAGGTGATTGAATCTTTGAGATGATATATTATGATTATTTACATTATTTTCATTATTCAGACTGTTATCCTCATCTTCATTGCCATATTCACAACGTTTCAGCCGTTGTACGCTCCGGCTTTCTTCCTCAAGGACACATAGCCCAGAGAATAAAGACGTTGGTTAGATCCAGTGACTAGATCAAAAGAGCTATGAGTTAAATACCAAGCCACAGCAGTGGTGAACCAAAAACTTGGAGAGTTAAGTTAAAGGGAAATAACTGAGACATTCGGGAGAGGCATGGCACGTGGAACACGAACAGTCTACATGGGTGGGCGAAATAAAGGGTTCGGTTCGAAATTCTAATCACCTGACGAAGGTCGGAGCGTACAAGGGCTGAAACGTTGTGAATATGGCAATGAAGCAAAGAATGTC
>OZ010602.1:88371897-88376897 GCA_963932145.1 Acanthosepion lycidas | reverse complement strand
CAATTACTCCCACGTTTTGTTTTTGTTACTTTGATTAAATAAATTCATTTCGTCTTTTGCCTTGAGAAAGTCCACATTGGACGAAACGAGTCGACAACGATTACAGTTTTACTATTGTCATCTCTCTCTCTCTCTCTCTCTCTCTCTCTATATATATATATATATATATATATATATATATATATATATATATATATATATATATAATGTGATAGCGATAAATACATATAAATAATAAACTGTAAGTACAAGAGATACAGAGAGCCTAATGACGTCGTTGGATTGAGCAAGTCTTCAGATAAAAGCCCAATATTTTCAACAGTAACACCATTAAATAAAACCCCGTATGGCCCCCACTTGTCGTGGATTGTCGCACACATAACTGCCACCTCCTCAACACGCATTCCCTTAGACTATAATTTTTTCGTGAGTCCAGTGTTTCCCTAAGTAAACTATAACTCATCCCTTGTGGACTCTGTTATGTTGAAAGGGGACACTGGGAGTTTTTTATTTCATTTAGTGGGTGGGGAACTTACTCGGGGTGGGGCCATTTATGTATCTTTTATTCAAATTTTCAAAAATTATTCAGTATTGACTACAAAGGTATATTTCTGAAAAGTATCTAAAGCTGTGGGTAAGTATCAAACTTCTTCATTGCTTTTCCAATTTCTTATATGACTGAATGTGATTCCTATGCAGTTACACAGCTTCTTAATAAATAAAGAAACCGACTCCAAATTACAAAACGAAATCTACAATTACTTCTAAGCTGCATGGACCCTAGAGTAAGAGCCTTTTTCAGTAAGCACCAAAGTCAGCCATCACATTGAAAACACTGCGATAATCTATCAAATAAAAGTTTTTCTGGGCATTTTAATCATTTGAATTTATAATAGAAATGAAAATAATACTAAAATTATTTTTGCCTATGGGAGCGTTGACAAAAAGGTTTTTGTCCAAAGGTTGAGAAAAGCTTGAGAAACACTCTATGGCAATACAAACTGGCCTTCAAATTAAAAAAAAAGGAGATCTACGATTGCTTCTAAGCAACATGGAACCTAGAGTAAGCGCCTTAGCCAGTAAGCATACAAATCAACCATTGCATTGAAAACATTGAGATAGGCTTTCAAATGAACCTAGAGTGAGGGCTCTTAGCTAGTAAGCACCAAAGTCAACCATTTCATTGAAAATATTGAAATAAGCTATCAAACAAAAGTTTGTTTTTTAGCATTTTAATATTTGGCATTTATAATAGAAATGAAAACAGTATTAAAATTATTTTTGCACTAATACCTAAGTGTTATCTTGCTATGAAAGAACAATTCAGTAAAATATTAGGTTGGTGCAAAAATAATGTCGGTTTCTCACATATGTTACTATGTGAGAAAACGACATTATTTTTGCACCAACCTAATATTAGGAATTTAATTTTTTCGTTGACAAAAACGTTTTTGCCCAAAAGGGGGTGCTGATTGGAAAAAGACCGGGAAACACTGGATTAGACAATCACTTTTACCTCGCCTTCGTCCATTATTGTGCAAGGTGTGATAAAGAACTTATTTGGACTGTGCTATGGTAGCGAAACTAAAGGTACTCAGTGTTAAACCGTTTAGCACAGATTGACCTTGAATTCTACTGCGTCTGCAGACTAAAATATAACCACCTCGCTCAATTCCGTTCTTCATAGCACAACTTGGAAGGAAAGTGTGTAGAATGTGGTCGTCTCACCGCACCACAGTAACTTTTAAAAACTTTCATAACAGGTGAAAAAGCCAAGGCTCGGTCTTCGCAGTGGAAGATTCCAATCTATCCGAAACTGAAGAAGGCACGAATGAGTCGAAGTAATGTGAAGAAGCGGTTGACAGTGTTCTTCGACTTCAGGGACATTATTCATCATGAATATGCTCCACCTGGTCAAACAGTAAAGGAGTATTATCGAGACGAGTTATGGTCATTGCCGGGTGCTGTTCGTTGTAAAAGGACAGAATTGCATGCATCTGTTGAGTGGCAACTCCACTGAGGAAATACCCCTGTCCATTCAACGCAGCTTGTGCAACAGTTTTTGGCCAAGCTCAACAGTCCCCAGGTCGGACAACACCCATATTCCCCAGATCTCGTTGTTTGCGATCTTTCTAATTTTTCAAAAAACAATTCCTACTTTAAAGGAACAAGATTTCAAAATGTCAATTAAATCCGAAAGAATTCGACGAGGCAAATTCCCACTACCCCACCACATTCCACAGAAAGTGTCGAAATTGTAAAATTCGGTTGATTTTGTTTAGCGGCATATCAACACTTCTATGGGTTATTTAATGACGAAATTTAAATAATTTGAACACTATATTATAGCTTCAACTAAATATATTCTGAACGCAATTGTATGCCCTCAACTACAGATAAAATATATTGTTGGACATTTTGCTTTAAAGATGTATTGCTGATTGGTTGGTTTTGTTTATACGGTATATCAACACCTCTATGGGTTATTTAATGCCGAAATCTAAATAATTTGAACGCTATTATATAGCTTCAACTAAATATATTTTGAATGCAATTGTATGCTTTTAACTATACATAAAATATATTACTGGTAATTTTACTATAAATATGCAGTGTTGGTAATTTTTCATATAAAAATATATTGCTAGTATTTTTATTAAAAAAGTATAATTTTATACTTTCATAGTGTTTTGTTTTTGCTTGAGGTTTCATTATTTGCCCATTTCTGGGACCCTAACTGGTGCTACTACCTTGTGTTAGAGAGGATCTTGAAGCAAGAGCAATTGAGGAGGTTTTATCATTCCTCAAATCCTCGAAACTGCCGATCAGAGGCCTTGCTGCTGGATGTAGTTTATCGTCACACCCCGGGGTGGAAGTGGAAGAGGTGGATATTCCTAATTGATTTGGACTATCATTTTATGAATATTTTTTGGTTTGGTTTGTACTACGGGATATCAACCTCAATGGGTTATTTAATGCTGACAAAATTTTTATTGCTGGTAATATTTTATTTTCAAAAATATATTGCTGGTAATAGTTTTTCCCACTTCAAAAGTTTATCTCTGGTAATAATTTTTTACAAAGTATTTCTGGTATTAAAACCTATTTTTATACTTTCATAATGCTTTTTACCTCAGTTTGGGATGTAACTATTTGCCCATAGCTGGGACCCTAACAGGTGCTACCACTCCGGGTCAGGGTGGACCTGGGAACACCAGCAATTAAGAGGTGGTTCCAAACTCCTCAAAATTTCTTGATCAGAAGTCTTGCTGTTGGATGTATCAGGTCATCCCATAAGTTCTGTCCGAATTTTAACTTTTTGTTAAAATGAACGAAATTTAAAGAGTATTTTATAATGTCTAATGGAGCTGAACATTATGTTTATGTTTAGATGCATTTAAACTGATCAAATTTTATTTCAGAGAACAATAAAATTAAATTTTGTTTGATTAAAACCCTGCTAACATGTAAGTACCCAAGAATCATTTGAGGCACATAATGCTTTATGAGTTCAAGAAAGGAAACTCAGCAGCCGAAGCGGCTAGAAACATTCACTCAGTTTATGGAGAGGAATGTGTGAATGAAAGAACTTGCAGAAGATGGTTTGCAAAATTCAGAGGTGGAGATTTCACCCTTGAAGATGAAGATTAAACCGGACGTCCAGTTGAGTTTGATGAAAAGCTTCTTGAAGCAGCCCTTGAAGAAAATCCTGCTTTATCAGTTGAGGAATTGGCAATGATTCTCAGTTCAAACCATACAACTGTTCATCGTCATTTTCAACAACTTGGAAAAGTTCCTAAACTTGGAAAATCGGTGCATCATGAATTGTCTGAAAACAATCTCAAATCCCGAGTTGACATCTGCTCTTCTCTCCATTCTCGCCAACTTGTTTCACCTTTTTTGGATAGACTTGTGACTGGCGACGAAAAATGGATCTTTTATCGAAATGTTAAGCGTCGTAGACAGTGGCTTGGTAAAGGGGAAGGACCCCAGCCACAGCTGAGAAGGGAACTTCATGGGCAATAGGTTCTTCTTTCAATCTAGTGGGATCGCCAAGGAATAATCCACTTTGAATTCTTACCACCTAATGCAACAATTAATGCTCAAATATACTGCCAGTAGCTTAGATGAAGCACAAGGTCGAAAATATGAGGTACCCTGTGAGGATCTAACTCACTACTCAGTTGTAATTGTTTTAGCGAGACAAACTTGCCGAGGTGCCATTTGATTTGTCTAAGCGTAGCTTAGATGTGGCACAAAGCTGAAAGTGTGAAGCACCCAGTTAGAATCGAACTCACTTCTCAATTGTAATCGATCTAGCGAGACACGCTTGTTAACGATTACAACACGTCGAAGTGCCCAACGCTTTCCTTCATTATGTCGTGCAGGAGTTATCGCAGGTTTCTTTCTTTGCCTGTTATCAATTCTCTATCATCGGCATATCTCCTGTTGTGAAGATTGTTTCCGCCAAATCCATAAATCCTGTATCTGAAGATCGTCTCGGTTGAATCCGTCCGGCGAGAAGACGACGACCTTTTCTAAATTTACTGAATTCAATTTCTTTCCGTATACGGGTGGCTTCCTCTCGATTATTCTAATATCCTTCCCAAACAAATCAAACTTTCCTATCAGTTCAATTAGTCCTTTGTATCCTAATTTTCCATAATCTGTAATACATAAATATACATTTTTCTGAATTTGTAAATATAAAATTGTAAAAAAAATACGTTAAAATGCAGCTGGAATTCACGAGTTAAGGTGGAAAGATGTTGCTGCACTTGTCATTTATCAACGGGGTACAATTACATGCTTAGCGTGTGGTGCTTACAATCATATAGAGTCGTCTCCCGTTGTTTTGTTGTCATGCTTGAATAATTTTTTTTTCTTTTTGTTTGTTAAACTTTTGCCAGGAAAGGAATTGGAATCAGCAGGCAACTGAGAAGAGAATGGAGAGAAAAATATGTCTCTTTTTATCAGAGCGAAGACGGAACTAACAAAAG
>OZ010602.1:88359397-88369397 GCA_963932145.1 Acanthosepion lycidas | reverse complement strand
AGAGTCATAAAAAAATATATAATTAAATTGAGTTAAAACCCTGCTTGTCATTAGGATTAGCTCCCATTCGATAACTCGTCCTGGGTATTACGATAAACTACATCCGAGTCCTGGGTAAGACGATAAACTGCATCCGGCAGCGGGGCCTCTGGGCAGGGGGCTTTGGGGAGCGTGGAACTGCCTCTTGATTGCTGGTGTTCCCGTGTCCTGGGGTAGTGGCATTTGTTGTGGTACCAGCTGTGGGAAAGTGGTTGGACCAGGAACTGGGATAGAAACACTATGAAAGTGTAAAAATAGGTTTTAATGCCAGAAATACTTTCAAAAATTATTACCAGTAATAAATTTTTGGAGAAAAGGAAAGCTATTACCAGCAATGCATTTTTGAAAAAACAAAAAAAAAAAAAAAAACATTACCAACGTTTTTAAAAAAATAAATGTTACTAGCAAAACATTTTTGAAAAAGAAAAAAATATTACCAGGAATACATTTTTGAAGGAAAATATTGCCAGAAATAGATTTTTGACAAAAAAAAACTAGCGCGAACAAAATACAGTGTAACCGGGATATAAGAGAGTTGTCGGGACCGGAGAAGATGTCTCTTATAGCCGGGTTTCTCTTATATCCGGGTTTTGTCTATTTTGTTTAGGTAAGTATGGCTCTAATTTGGGACCAGAGAAAATCTCACTTATATCCGGGTTTCAGTTATATCCGGGTCTCTTATATCCGGGTCTCTTATACCAGGGTCTCTTATATCCGGGTTAAACTGTATTACCAAGTGAGTAATTTAACAAAAAAATTCTTTTACGAAAATAAAACTATCCAAGATTGTTAATTTCCTAAAAGAAGTTGGATTTGTACTCAAAAATGAGTAATTGAAAAAATAGTTTAAATATATACATACACACCTTTAAATAAAATAGATACACACCTTTAAATAAAATAGATATACATACACACCTTTAAATAAAATACATACATACACACCTTTAAATAAAATACATACATACACACCTTTAAATAAAATAGTTTAAATATATACATACACACCTTTAAATAAAATAGTTTAAATATATACATACACAACTTATAGTTTAAATATATACATACACACCTTTTTTTTACCAAACTATCGCTATGAATCTATTTTAAATTTTTGTTGGCATTAAATGACCCACTGAAGTTTTGATATGCCATAAAACAAAACAACCAACAACTACCCAATCTATTCGATAGCAGATGGACGACGAGGACGTAACACTTGTCTCAATCGTTATCTTTTGATCTCTTAATTCCTGTCCATTTACTGGTCCCGCTCCCGAATAATATATTTCATTTTCTCTTATTCTTCACAATGGTCACATGACCGAGTGGTTAGACAGTTCTCTTTCTAACGATCAAACCCTGGGCGATATGCTACAAAAGGTTACCCCTTGAAACTATCGGACCGGGGAGGTGATCCGGGCGTGCGGCATGTTTGGAAAATGGCTGAAAAGCATACCACAGTTTGACACAAGTCTTGTGAGTGAAATTAGGCAGACGTAACTACTTGGAAGCCGTCGATAGCTGAGCTCGCACGAGGTCGAAAGTCATCGCTTGAGCCTTATTCCGACCACCGATCACGCCAGATAATTCGCTCTCTTCCAGAAGATGAAACAAAGTTCCGCTCAGCAGTATAAACCACTGGTGGGCTCTGTTGGTGTTGTACAAACACAAATGTGCCTGATCAGGCATCTACAATAGGGATTGGCTAGCCGCCCTATTAGACAGGCATCCCCAGATAGGTGTGACCAACCATTACTTATTAGTTCACACTCAGTAATACCTCGTGGATTTTGGTGTCTATATTGCCTTTTTAGGGTGAAATGATTAAAAAAAAAGAAAACATTCGGTCATAATTTAGCACTGGAACAGTTGGGGAGGTCGATTTTGAAACCGTGGTATTGAACTCAATTTGAAATTTAGGGTATGACATAATGAATAAAGACACAAAATATGAAAGTAAATACTAGTCAAAAATTAATAATAATGGCTGACAATGCTTCATCTAATAAAAAATGAAAATGAAAGTAAATACTAGTCAAAAATGAATAATAATGGCTGACAATGCTTCATCAAATAAAAAGTGAAGATGAAAGAAAATCCTAGTCAAAAATTAATAATAATGGCTGATAATGCTTCATCTAATAAAAACTGAAGATGAAAGAGCTTTATCTCGCTGGAAAAGAGCTAACTTGGCAACTCTGATATGGACCCTTGTTCTGGGCGTAAGGGAAAATATATTGATATAGCTTATATACAGTGGAACCAAGGTTCACGAATTTAATTCGTTCCTGAAGGCCGTTCGTAACCCGAAATGTTAGTAAACCGAAACTATTTTTCTAATAGGAATCAATGTAGAGAAAAACATCACAGTACAATAAAATTGGAAAAGAAAAGCACGGCACACGAATGTATACAACATGGCGGTCGACTCAGAAATGATTCCGTTCGGATTAACTCGGTTCGGCAATGTTGTTCGAGAATTGAAATTTTGTTTGATAACCGAGACATTTTTATCTAGAATTTTCTGTTCGAAAACCGATTTGTTCACCACTTGAGACGCTTGAGAACCGAAGTTACACTGTATATCGGATTGTTAGTGTGTCTATCATATGCTAATGGATAACGAGCTGCGGTTAATTTGTATATTGGAGTACGTATTAAGGGTTCCCGCCACAGAGTGACGGTGACTGATCTTAGGTAGTTCAACATAAAAAAAAGTTAGCAGTACAATATTTACGGTAGGCTCAACGAGGCAGTGAACTGATTAGACAAAACAAAAGGAACAAACCCGTTTGCATTAGGTTTTATTTTCGCTGCATTCATTGCTCATACCGTATTGAATTTGGCTCTTTCCTCTTCCACAGAAGCGTTTCTTTTTTTGTTGTTGTTGTTGCTCTCCTTCGGCTCTTGCTTCAAAGAATCTTCAAGCCGCTTCACACACAATGGTTGTCTCCCCACCACACTCCCGCGTGACTCAGTTGTCGACTGAAACGAGTTGTGTAGCCTGGCACACACTTCTCTCTACAACAATGAACTTCCGGTATACGCAGTGACATCGTTTTTATCTCTTTTTCGCCTCAGTCGTTTTCAGTTTGCTGAAGAAGAATCCCCTTTACATCCAATTTGTTTGCTTTCCATTTCAGAGTCGTTGTGTTTGACTTCTTTTTTTTTAAATTTAGAATATAATTTCTGCTAATTTTTTCATTCTTTCTTTCATTCTTTCTTTTAAGCATTTTTTAAAATATTAAATTTCATTCATTGGGCACGATTTCGTTCTTTCTTCTCGTCATTTTCTTCTTTTAAATTTCTTTTTTTAAAGTCATTCATATATTAACATTTCCCGTTTGTTCTTCACGTGCATTCCTGTCTTTCTTTCTTTCTTTCTTTCTTTCTTTCTTTCATTCAATTCTCAACTTTTAAACTTTTTTGTATGTATTCATTCTTTCAAATACCGTGTCTATAGCAAGACTTCGTTATTTTTACCGACCTACAATGTTTGGAATATATATATATATATATATATATATATATATATATATATATATATGTATGTGTGTGTGAGTGTGTGTGTGTGTACTTAGTTGTATTGATACGAGTGTGAGACCCTGGGTTTCCCGCCCTTGCGACCATCAGACAAACTCATCTAAATCTATCGCTGATATGGCAAACTTTCCAATAAGTAGCGCGCATATGTAATATATAAATAATATATATATATATATATATATATATATATATATATAGTCGACTCTCCCGTCGAATTTGACGTATGAGGGTCAAGCAGATCAGTTCCCAGGAAACCGACAGCCCGACAATATATATATATATATATATATATATATATATATATGACTTACAGACATACACATACAAACACACACATACAAACACACACACACACACATATATATATATATATATATATATATATATATATATATATATAAGCACCTCCAAAGAAAAGCGATATCTAAGTTTTACGATTAATGTTTAAAGATGAAAACTTTTTGTTGAGGCTTTTATTTTAGTTTTCATTTTAACAAGGTAATAAATTAAATTTAATATTTCCAGTAAGCAAGGTACTTTGCTGTATTTCAAAACAAATTTAATTAGATTTTTTTTTTTTAATCACTGATTTTAATCAATTCTCTCACCTGAATACAATTTATTCACTATATTAAAAATCAATTTATTAAAAATCAATTTATTAAAAATCTTTCAAATAATGAAATGGACTTTTCTGGGTTTTTTTATTAATTGAAGAATATTAGTGGATTTAAAGTTTAATAAATCGCGTTTGAAACAAATATTACCCACTTTTAGTTAAAAATAGAAAAGCATTTTTGAACACGGAGGTTGGTATGTTTATGTTGGAATTTAGGAAAATATTGTAAATAATCAATTGTTTTATTGAATTTTAGATAATTTGGCTTTAAATTTGCTATAGTTATCCCTCTTATTTTCTGACCATGTCTTGTATGGACATCCGTATTTAAAGAATTCGTCACGTTTATACAAGCAAACAAAAAATCAAAATTCTTTTTAAAATATTGGGGTCACTGAATTGTAGTAAGCTTTTCCAATTATGATTAGTAAATATTGTTTTTACTTCATAAGAATATCACTTGATTGGTACAAATTAATTCAGAATTTGAAAAGATTTAAAACTTTACAAACTATTAAAATTGAAATAAAAAATAAAAACAATTCTTGAAAAATTAATTATTCATCAAACATATGTTTCTTAAGACAGTAGTGACCATGATATATCTTATTAAAAAGTAATTATTTTTTCTAATTAAATATTTTAGTTTTATTGTATTATTTACTTTACGATTCATATCAAATTTTCCATACCGTGGGGTGGGGTCCCAGATTTAGAAAAGCCTGGGCGTAGATTAATATTTGGGTAATATTCAATGGCGGCACTCTCTAGAATATATTGAAGAAAGAAGTAGAAATTTTTTAAAAAACGCATTTATGAGCACAAAAGAGACCTCACAAAAAACAACTTAGCTAATGCACTAGTCATACATAGAAATAAATTCAACCACAATTTTGATTTTAAAAATGCTACGCTCATAAAAAAGAAAATAACTCACTCAGAAGAAAAATCCTAGAGAGTGCCGCCATTGAATATTACCCAAATATTAATCTACGCCTAGGCTTTTTCCCTATTTCACCTTTCTTAGCAGAATCACTACTCTCCCAAACAAACGTACACAACAATATCGTAGAATCAAAAGAAACTAGTTGAATCCGTCAACACAGTAATAATAACAATATCTCCACAGGTGACAGTAATTTTCAATTAACAGTATGAAAATAGCGTTCTCTATATTCTTCCAGTTGCTAAGGACATTTTTTTATTTTTTATTATTAGTTACTTTGTTTAAATAAATTAATTTCGTGTTTTGCTTTGAGAAAGTCCACATTGGATAAAACGCGTCAGCAACTATTACAGTTTTCCTATTGTCATTTATATTTATAAATATTGTCTTTTCTACAGGTGAACTTTGAGAAATTTTCATATATATATATATATATATATATATATATATATATATATATATATTATCCCGTATCTCGTAGGGTCGTCATGTGTACTGCAGCAGCAATAGAAGTATTTCTTTTGGGGCAAAACAGACTGACGGAGCCCAACCCTCTTCAGGCTGGGTCTGAGTTGTTTTTTTTCCCTAGACAGGTTGCAACGAAAGGTTATAGAAACCAATCTGTCCTGTTATTTACCCATAGTTGGTTGGGGGAGAAGTAGAGAATTCATACCTTTCCCACGTTAGTGAATGCAATAGATCCGACTCTCTCTCTCTCTCTCTCTCTCTATATATATATATATATATATATATATATATATATATATATATATATATATATATATATGTGTGTGTTCAGTACTTAGGGGAAAGTGTTTATTATCAGTGATAGAGCTAACATATTCTGTTAAATCTGCTTGTCTGATGATCGCAAAAACTTGAAACCCAAGGTCACAAACTAATATCCATACAACTGAATATATATATATATATATATATATATATATATATATATATATATATTCAATAACAAGGTAGGCAATGACATTTATATGGTATAGATTACTTTTATTCCAGAAGACTACTTTTGGCCAGACTCTATCTAGAGCTACTTATTCAAACCTTGGAATCTATCTATCTAGCTATCTATAGATCTATATATATATATATATATATATATATATATATATATATATATATACCTGCTTAATATAATATTACTTCGATGTGTCGGCTTAAAATTTCGGTAAGATTTTTGATGTGTCTTCCTTTTAATGACAAGCCAGTGTTGTTCATATGGACTAATGTAATCTGCTTACTGGCTGTATTATTCTGACATCATCTTATGAACACTCGCGTCTTCAAGAATATTTTGACGCTCACAAATGCTAATATATGCATATAAAAATGTATTATGCATATATTTATAAACTAGCATTGATACCCGGCGTCGCCCAGACCAAATTCAGCCGCTTGTTTAAGTGATTTACTTATGTCGTAATTATAATTTCAATGAAATTGCCGTTATTAGCATTCAGTTAAGTTTAAACTTCTTTCAATGTTGCTGATTGAATATATATTATGTTCCACTGTTTATATTATTTATTAATTGATTGTCTGATATTTTTTACATGTTATCGACCCATTCTAGGCAATTTAGAGCCAGATACATTTTTAGATTGTAAGATTTTTTTTGGTTGTTTTTGAACATAATAATAATTTACTGATACAAGTTCAACTAATTAACCCATAGCTCGGGATAGATGATATGGCTCTATACCTTTCTAAAGGGTATTTGTGTGTACGTAAATATAACAGACCCGACTAGAATTAGAACTCGGGTCTCCGATTTAAAATTCTGAGCCTTTATCCATTATATTTATCCGCACATTTAAGTTTACAGAACCTGGTATTCCTAAGCAAATTCTTAGTAATGATCAGGCTAGACGTTGCTTAACTTCGGTGATCGTACGGAAAACGGTCTTTCAATATGGAACGTTAAGCCTTTATAATATTTAATATAAAGCCTGGTATAATCTTCTTCTATAAGCCATGTCCTTTCAGGACATGGGCGATCATGGCTCTCCTATCTTCCCCATGCTTTGCTGCTCTGAGTAACTTTTGCTATTTGCCATTTTTACTATTCATCCAACTGCTACCCATCCACCAAATTTCATCAGGCAGGTGGCCCGCTGTTCCTTTTAACACTCCTTTCAACATATCTTGTCAGTGCCAAATTCCCCAAAAGAGTATTCCTCAGTATATATAAAAGAGATTTCACCCCTCTCTTTCTGTTAATTTGTATGTATGTCTCTTTTTCGTTTCCATTTTCATTAAGACTTCCTTCTTTCACATGCTCTCCGTCCAGAAAATTCTCATCATCCTTCTGTAGAATCACATTTCTGTTATTAAACGTTTTCTCTTCATATCTGAAAAAATTGCCTAGTATTCTCTACCATACGTGAGAGATGATATAACATAAAAGTTCAACAATCTTTTCTTTGTTTCTAACGAAATTTTACTGTTTCTAAATACTTTGCTTAGTTTATGGAAGACATCTTTCGCTAGTTCAATGTGCGTTCGGATTTTTGGCATCTCTTTTTCTATTTGTTAAAACAAATTTCAGATTTTTAAACATCTTCAGTCAGTTTATTTAATATATGGTATGTTAAAATATATTTAGTTGAGTCAAATAATTACGTTTTTGTTTATAGAAATTATTCTTTCAAAATATATGTCGACTACAGTTCAAAACTTTGAAGCCAACCCCTAAATTAACATGTGATTAACTTGAGAGAAGAGTGAAAAAAAATGAAAAAGGGCTCTTAGAGTCAATGAAAAAGAATGGAAACAATTATCAAAGTTATACTTTGAAAAATTTTTGCAACGAATGCCAAGTATTTGTGCTGAAGTAATCAAGGCTAAAGGAGGATATTTTGACGAGAGCAAAATTTAATCATAAAATGCTTTTATGTTTGTCATAATAAAATTTCTAATAAAATATCATGTCTCACTTTTTTTATAAAGATGTATAATATTTTTTCTTATTTAAAATTCAAAACAACTACTTTTGGTGGCCAATTTTAAAAATTACCAGAGGTGGCCTCAAGCATTTGAAATAGAGGCGAAGAAGACGAAAAATGACCAATTATGACATTTCAGGATCCAAAGAATTTTTTGAACCAGAAATCCAAAATACATATCAGGAAATTCCTTTTAATAATCCTTGCATACATATTAGGAAATTCCTTTTAAGTACATATGAGGCTGGCTAAAAATAAATTTACAATTCAGTTGGCCCCCACCGATACACTTATAATACATTTGCTTTTCTTCTCTCCCCACTTCTCCTTCTTTTTCACAACCTCCTCCCTTTCTATTACATCCCATGTCGTGTGTTTGTTTATTTATTAAAAAAATAATTTAGCGGCCATTAGTTTTTTTATATAATAAAGCGTTAAGAGGTCATTTGATAAAAATCGCCTGAAGATACCGTAAGGTTAAAACCAGGGTAGCAGATTCAAATGGGTTCCTGATTTTTTAAGTTAAAAGCTCTGCATATTTTTATTTTTATTTTATTTATTGTATTGAGAATTGGTCTGATTCAACTCAAACTATAAAACCATATATATATATATATATATATATATATATATATATATATATATATATATATATATATATATATAACTTGCTATATACAACGTTGATACTTTAAACTAAACCAGTGAAATAAGAAAACTTCAAAAATAAAATAAAATGCCAAATAAAAAAATATGAATAAACAAAATTAGCCAATAACAGACTAATTGCTATCCATAATGCACATTTGACAATCATATATAAATAGTCGCGCCCAACACTCAACAGACATGGCCTGAAGATTGAGTTCAAGCATGAAACAGAATGTCGATGCTCCGTTTTAACTTCAGTGATACGTTTTGTTTCGTTCTTCATCGGGCTAATGTAATCTGATCATGTGACTACACATGTGGAAAATTTAAACATTTAAATCGTCTTTTTTTTCGTTAAACATGAATTTAAGCCCATATTCTAGGTGATTTCATGAGGTTACTTTGTGTTTATGTTCTTACCACTTTTATTATTGAATATCCCACATTGTGATAATAAGAGATTTGCCAAGAATGGTGAAAAGTTGCAAGAGCCTGAACGTAAATTTACTAGAGCAATTTCTATACATTTTCCGTCTTTGTAAATTATTTTCCCTTTTAGCTGAAGTAGCAATTTTTAAATCAAAATTATGATCAGACTCATTACAGTGAGCAAACAATGCATTGGGTGAATTTTTTTGAAAATATCCCTTTTGTTTTCATATAATCTTGTATATAAATGCCTTAATGTTTCTCCTATGTATTACTTGTGGCAATCATTACTGTGATAGAATAAATCCCTTCAACAAGTTTCAGTTTATTATTATTTTGTTTGTATCAAAATATCATTGTTTTAGAAATAGTTACAACAAATTTTATGTTAAACTTCGAAAATTCTTCACACTTGTTGTTGGGGTAGAATTTGTGCGTACAATAATATATTTTAATTGGTTGGGTTTATCAGAATGGTCTGTTATTCTATTTTGTAATATTTCACGAGCCTTTTACTTCTCATTGAAGATGAAATATGAAAGTATTGGAGTATCTTAAGAGCATTTTCAATATATTTCTACCATTCATATGAGGGCTACAAATGTTGAGTGTCCTTAAATCGAATCCAATAATTATTCCGGATTTTATTTTGTTGTTGTGTGTGGTGAGAACAGAAATTTATGAGATAATTTTCATAGATTTTCATAAAATTCTTCTAATTTATGAAACTTTTTCCCATGTATATATATATATATATATATATATATATATATATATATATATATATATATATATATATAACGC
>OZ010602.1:88349397-88356897 GCA_963932145.1 Acanthosepion lycidas | reverse complement strand
GACTGTGTATACCTGCTTCACACAAGCAGATACGACCATAGATGTTACAACTCATGTCTTCTTTAGATCCCTTTTCTTGGTGCGGGGGGAGGGTATCACCACCTCCATGTACCCAGCCACACACTTAACTTCTGCATTTTCAATCCTTCTTTCCACAAAGCCTTTCACAGCTTGCACGATCTCAACCTTCCACCCATCTATATCCATTGTTTTCTTCTGAGTATTAAAGCAGATTTTCTTAAGGGTGTCAAGGGCAGTCTTTAAAACATACCCGAGGCTTACAAGATGGTCACTTGCCATCTCTATGTTCACCATACATGACTTATTTAGGCATCCAACTATTCTCAAAGCAAACATGTCCGCATCAACAGAAGCAGTGGTTCATGATAATGGACGTTTTATATATATATATATATATATATATATATATATATATATATATATATATATATACTCACACACGAATGGGTAGGAAAAAATATCCATACACGCAAATGTTTGCACGCACGTGTGTATATTTATATTATATTATATTAAGTATACATCAACAGAAGCGGTGTTTCATGATTACATACTCAACACACACACACACACACAAACATACATACATATATATATATATATATATATATATATATATAAATGATGGATAGGATAAAAAATGCCCATACACAGATAAATATTTGCACGTACGTCTGTATATTTATTACTAAGTTGCTATAAATAAAGTGCTCAATGTTATGAAACAACATCTATCGGTATATATATATATATATATATATATGTATATATTTGTTGAGAGACAAAAAGAGGAAGAAACAAACACAGATAATATAATAATTACTTATAAATCTTTTATATATATGCATACATACAGACATATATATATATATATATATATATATATATATATATATATATATATCTATTGGGGTGTTTGTGTCCGAGTGTGCGTGTGTGTGAGAGAGAGATACAAAATAAAATCCATTAATCATTTCTTACGGAATATATGCGTATGTTCATGTGTTTGCGTGTGAGTTTGTGTGGAGCACTTTTCTACGGCATTAGCAAATTTCTTGACAGAGACATGATCGTAATGGCCATGTAGTCTGAGGCATAATGTTAAAATAGAATAGGATAAAAATGTACCTACAAGTACAAATACTGACATATACGTTAGTATTTTTGTTCTTGTTATAAATAAAAATTATGAAACAGAACTAGAAGTATATATTAGCGAATATGCATAATATCCAACGTCTATAACATTACTCTGGACATTGGATATTATGTATATTTGCAATATATATATATATATATATATATATATATATATATATATATATATATATATATATATATATATATATATATATATATTGTTATAGCACCTTACCCATAATAACATAATGGATTATTCCATACGTAATAAATACTGCGCCTCAAGAGGAAGTAGAGAGTTCAGACCGAAGTCGGGCGACCGGCTGATCGTTTAAACTCTCCGCCTTCGGGCGGGGAGGAAACCGAACGACGCTACACCGAAGGGCGGAGTATCTTTCGGGGAGGTAAACCGACCCTGAACGTTTATACGGGTTCAAAGGGCATATTTTCAGCCGAGCCCACGGGCCCGGAGATCCCACGTTGAACCGGCCTTGTGCCACATGATGCCCTCGTGGGGGGTGACTAAATACCGTTCAGTCTGAAATCGGGCGACCGGCTGATCGGCTGATCAGTTAAACTCTCTGCCTACGGGCGGGGAGGAACCCGAAAGAGGCTACGCCGAAGGGCGCAGTCTCTTTCGGGGTGGTAGACCGACCCTGAACCCGTTTATACGGATTCAAAGGGCATATTTTTGCCCGAGCCTACGGGCTCGGATAGCCCACGTTAAACCGGCCTTGTGCCACATGATGCCCTCGCGGGGGAGGGGGGTGACTAAATACCGTTCAGCCCGAAATCGGGCGGCCGGTTGACTGGCTGATCGGTTGAATTCTCTCCCTACGGGCGGGGAGGAACCCGAATGAGGCTACGCCGAAGGGCGGAGTTTCTTTCGGGGTGGTAGACCACTTTAAACTGGCCTTGTGCCACATGTTGCCCTCTTGAGGGGGTGACTAAATAGCGTTCAGCCCGAAGTCGGGCGACCGGCTGACGGGCTGATCGGCTGAACTCTCTGCCTTCGGGCGGGGAGGAACCCGAAGGAGGCTACGCCGAAGGGCGGAGTCTATTTCGGGGAGGTAAACCGACCCTGAACTCGTTTATATGGGTTCAAAGGGCATATTTTTGGCCGAGCCCACGTGCTCGGAGATCCCACGTGCTCGGAGATCCCACGTTAAACCGGCTTTGTGCCACATGACGCCCTCGTGGTGGGGGTCACTAATCACCGTTCAGACCGAAGTCGGGCGACCGACTGACCGGCTGATCGGTTGAACTCTCTGCCTTCGGGCGGGAAGGAACCTCACGAGGCTACGCCGAAGGGCGGAGTCTCTTTCGTGGAGGTAAACCGACCCTGAACCCGTTTATACGGGTTTAAAGGACATATTTTTTGGCTGAGCCCACGGGCTCGGAGATCCCACATTAAACCGGCCTTTTGCCACATGATGCCCTCGTGGCGGGGTTGGTGACTAAATACCGTTCAGTCTGAAAGTCTGGAGTGAGGTCCGTCAGGAGTCTGTCAATCAGTCAGAGCGAGCGAGTCAGTCAGTCGAATCAGAGGCAGTCAGAAATAGAATCGCGGTCAGACAATTACTACTAAACCTGATTGTTCGTACTAACACTTTCTTCTTCTCTGTATATATCCCTATTTGTAATATATCTGTGTTATTCCAAATCCGCCTTCGAGTTCTTCTTTATTGGTTCCACCTTGGACTATCACCGTGTTACATGGAACCGACCATAACATATATATAAAGACATTTTTATGTTTATACATTCTTTTTATAGATACAAATATTTAAGGAATATTTGTATCTTATAAAAAGAATGTATAAACATAAAAATGCCTTAAAATAATTTTCGAACTTTGTCCATTTAATAATGTCGGACGTCATTTGTTTATATTTGATACCCCATGAACAGATATGAATGTACGTGAGAGAATCATGGAAGATTGAAGTTTAAAGACAGTAAAATCGACCTTGCTAGCCGAACCAGCTTCTAATGCTATGGATGTGCATATTAGTCGTGGCTCGTGGGGGCACACTCCTTTGGGTAAGAGAAGGTCGGATGAGTTTAACCAAGGAATATGTGATCGATCGGCGCTATATCAAGACTAATTCGCTACCTCTTCATCACTGAGGCTCGTTGGGACAGTTGCTATGACGTTTACCTCCAGTCGTAAGCGTTCGGGTTTCAATTCTCATTAGTGTATGCGCAGTGTTGATGAGTTCCAAATAGAGGACGAAACGCCCGTCCAGTGCTTTCTGCATTCTGTTGAGGTTTCTTCTAGATGCCATGAATTACTTAATTATGGTTATCTCAAATCTTCCGAATGATCTCTATTATATATATATATATATATATGTAATGAAATGGACAAAGTCCGACTATTATATTAAGACATTTTTATATTTATACATTCTTTTTATAGATACAAATATTTAAGTAAATGCTCTGCTTATAATAAACAGTATTAAACAACATTTACCGGCCTGAATGTCCGAGAAATATAATATGTTTATTATAAACAAAGCATTTACTTAAATATTTGTATCTATAAAAAGAATGTATAAATATAAAAATGTCTTAAAGTAATTGTCGGACTTTGTCCATTTCATAATGTGTGACGTCATTTGTTTACATTTGGATACGCTGTGAGCAGATATGAATGTACGTGAGAGAATCATGGAAGATTGTAGTTTAAAGACAGTAAAATCGACCTTGCTAACCGAACGTTCCTCTGTGGCCAAAACGGTTAAAGGCACGTCAAGCTAATTGACGGTTCCGTATAGAATACAGGTTCGAATCCTGTCGGAGGACGAATATTTTCTATGAAAATTTCTCGGACATTCAGCCGGTAAATGTTTAATACCGTTTATTATAAACAGAGCATTTACTTAAATATTCGTATCTATAAAAAGAATGTATAAACATAAAAATGTCTTAAAATAATTGTCGGACTTCGTCCATTTCATTATATATATATATATATATATATATATATATATATTTGTGTGTGTGTGAGCATTTATCAAAATTTACTGCTTTTTTGCAGTTCTAACATACATCAGTTGTTTAGGCATTCGACTGTTCTCTAGGCGAACAACATGTCCGTACCAACGGGCGCGGTGTTTCATGATAGTAAGCTCAATACTGGGGAGATATGTCCTTCGAAATACCACAATACCTGGCGGGTAAGTTTGCCATGAGATTTTTATAACTGAGAGCACCTTTGTTGAAAGCGTTCTAGACGTTTGACGTGCTTTCTCTAACTTGGCAAGGTCTAACAGCCGTATAAGAGACTCATTAAGACACCGGTATATTAAACACTAATTTTTCTGGTGACAGAGATGTCCGACTGCGACCACAGTCTGGCTCCAGGCTTACCATAGGCATCATTTGATATTCATTCACTTATCTCCTCATTAAGGGTGTTATCTCTTGACTGTGTACTCCTCAGGGTTACAAAAGTATCAAGTACTTGCTGGCCCTGTCGGCTGGGGCTTCAGAATACGCTGACTGCGCCTCTGCAGATGGTAAGACCCCTCTACCCCAATGAGGCGTCCTCGGTATGACGATAAACTACATCCGGCAGCAAGGCCTCTGATCTGGCTTTAGGAGCGTGGAACTACCTCTTAAATGCTGGTGTTGCCAGATCCATCCTCACCCGAGGTGGTAGCACTAGTTACGCTCTAATATACACACACATACACACACACACACATATATATATATATATATATATATATATATATATATATATATATATATATATACTAACCTGTCATTTTATTACGCATACTCTTCTAATAAATAACTGGGTCCCTTTTTGTCTTTAGAACGGCCAGTTTCTTTTTCTCATGTATTTAGAAATGCACTGGAAGTAGTATTTCTAGATTTGGGCCCAGGCTTTTAATATGGAGGAACCTAATTATACTGTATATCGAACACTTGAAAATCCCTACTCGACACAACGCAAAGGTGATCGATGGTATTGTGTGTGTGTGTGTGTGTGTGTGTGGATAGAAACCAAATAATTAGATATTAGAAACTGTATATCGGTACGATAATATCAGTGGTTGCTGAAACTGGTTATATTTACTTTTGTGCTTTTGTGTATTTGGAGGAATTATCATTAATTCGGTGTATAAAAATAATTTAATTCTACCTCCATCAATCCAATCAAATACTTTAAGAAAAATATTGCTAGCTTGCACCACTAAATTCCTTTTTATAGTAGTACTATTTACACACAAACTGATGGAGTAAGTATAGGAAACCCACTCGAGTCATGCTTCTCCAATTATTATATGTCCTCTGTTGAAAACAAGGTTTTTACAAAAGTCATTAGACCTAAAATATATGTTCGTTATGTAGACGATATATTTATTTTAGCTTAAAACAAGAAAGAAATAGAAAATCTGAAAGCTACATTTCAACAAAATTCCATCCTAAATTTTATTTATGAACTTAGTGAAAAAATAAACTTCCTTTCTTAGATGTTCTCGTCGATTTTAGTAATAATACTTTTAAAACTTCTGTTTATAAAAAAAAACAACTAGTAAAGACTCTTGCCATCTTAATTTCTTTAAAGAATGCCCTCGTAGATATAAAATAGATGTTATTAAAATTTCCTCAAGAGAGAACACGAGAATTCATCCTCTCGCACGCTTTTCTTTAAAGAATTAAACAATGTAAAACAAACGCTTATTAATAACGGATTTCCTAATCAATTTTGGGATTTCCATATTAGGCGTTTTCTGTCTAAGGTAGCTAATAGCAACCAAGAGAATAGAAATAGAAACATAAACAATAACATTAATACTTTTTATAAAAATCAAATGACCGAAAATTATAAACAAGACGAAAGTAGAATTAAGAACATTAGAAAGAAATGCACATCACCAGTTGACAATAAAAAAAATATCGATTAATTTAAAACTTCTAGCCTTATAATTAAAAATAATAATTCAACCCCTAGAACAAAATGAAATAGGACAAATATTATTTACGAATTTAAATACTTATTAAGGAATTGTATTCCTGATCAAACAATATTTGTGAATAATTATATAGGCCATACTACAACATGTTTGACACGCAGACCCACTCTACACCTTTTTGACCATAGCTCAATTAAATATTCATGGAGACCAACGGTAACCTATTCGTAACATACTTGTTGACAACACAAATATAATAGCGTCATCTACATGCAAAAAAAAAAAAAGGCTAAAAATAAAGGAAGCCTTATTAATAAAAACAAACAAACCAACACTTAATAATATCAACTATGAACATGGACACAATATCTTGACTGTGGTTTGAAAATGAAAATATTATATAAATACACGAATACAACACTCTATTTCTTGTGAACAGTTAATATATTTCAACCTTGAAAATTCCTAAATGTCTAGCCGAAACCGCTCAGAAAAAAAGAACTTTCCGACAGTTTTTATATAATTTATCATCTGAAAAGAAACAAATTATTAGATCACTTGAGAAATTGTATAAAAAAATTAATCAAAGCACCTTGTTTGTCATATTCTATGAAATGTGTATGATATATACACACACACACACACACACACACACACACACACACACACACACACATATATATATATATATATATATATATATATATATATATATATATATGAAGGAATATAGTTTTAAGGTGTGCTATGCCCAGTATCAGAGATAGAGCGTATGTAAATATAAATATAAAAGTGACCACTGAAGTCAACACTCAGAGGCGACAGGTTGATTCATGCTAGGCGGAATTATATATATATATATATATATATATATATATATATAATTATTTATTTACAAATATGATTCCAATACGCTACATAAGAGTTCTCATGTTTCAAAACAAGAGCCGAGAACTTCAATATAATTATTTGAATTAAATTGAATTAAAGTACTAAGCTCTGTTCCATATTCAAGCGAAATTTTTTTTGGAATAAATTATTTCTGAAGTTTACGCGTTTTTTAAGCATATTCATTATTGAAATCAAAATTTCTATGGTAACGGCTAGAGCAATTGTTTAAAGAAAAAAGGGTGTAAGGTGTTAATAATTTGTCTCAATATCTCAGTTACATTCAACAGATGTCAAGTCAGGGTAAGGTTGGGGTGTCTAAATTTAAAGCGGAAGATGACATCGTCTAGTCTGGTTAAGCGTCTATGGAGATTTATTTATTTTTTTATTTTTTATTTTTTTCTGAAAGTGTTTTGTGTATATAAAAACTGTTGTAAATCGCTAACATTTCTTTTTGATGACTTCATAAAGGGTTTTCTTTTTTTTTTGTAGGGCATTTAAACTATTTATTAGGACT
>OZ010602.1:88326897-88344397 GCA_963932145.1 Acanthosepion lycidas | reverse complement strand
ATATTTTTATACTTTCCTAGTGTTTTGTAATTTGTTTGGAACTTGACCTTTTTGTCTTCAATATGTCCTTTGAATATCAGTCTTTACGAGCCTTCTTTCCTCAAATATGTTCCAGAAATTTCAACTGTTTCTTTCTTATTCTAATTTCAAGTATTCTTTTGGTTCCTATTTTCCTTAAAACCTAATACTCAGATTTTCCTCTATGGAATTCTCAGAATCCTTCCATATAATTACATCTCATGTCTCTTCTTCATCTTTGAGGAAATTGTTGAGCGTAATTCACTGCCATTGAGGAGGATTGACATTACATAGCAGTTCACCAACATTTTCTTTGTTTCTAACGAAATTTTTCTGATTCTTAATACTTTGCTTAGATTTTGGAAGGCATCTTTCGGTATTCCATTGTTTCTTCGGCTTTATGTTAATTGCACATCAACTCCTTTATGGGTCATTTAATGCTAAAATTTAATTTTCTTGAGGGCTTTGAAATAATAAAAATATATGTTATTCTGCTTTCGCAATTGAATACATGGTAGATGATACTCAGCTTTTATGCATATACAAGTTTGCGTGGGTAATTACTAGAAATGGTGATATGTGTGTTTTATGTTTTTTTTTAAAGTTATTTTAGAACAAAATTTGATTTAAGAAATTGTAGGATATTATATGGAGTAATGTAATGAAAGTTCATGTTGGTTGTTTAGTTGACTTTGTTTAGAGGTATATCAACACCTCTATAAGTTATTTAATGCCGAAATTTAAATACATTTAATGTGATTCCACTCCCGATAAAATTGCTGGTATTTTTACTATTAAAATGTATTTTTATACTTTCATAGTGTTTTTGTTGTGGGGGGGGGAGCTTATTATTTCCCCAATGCCGAGACCTTAACAGGTGCTACCACTCTGGGTCAAGTTGGACTCGGAAACAACAGAAGCTAAGAGGGAGTTTCAGGATCCTCAAAGCCTCTAACATCCCGATAAGGGCTTCTATCTTACTTTTAATCGTAAAATTAATTTTTTTTTGGACATAGTGTGTAATATGTATATATCCCAGTGGTTTCAGCTAATCTATTAGTCATTATCAAAGATGTTTTTCTTTTTTAACTTCAATTTTTTTTAATAGCAATATGAACGTTTTAAATTCCGAATATAGCGTTCATAATTTATATATATTAATGATAATTTAAATAATATCTATTATGGACACATATTAAGAATTTTTAAAAATTCCTATTTTAAAAAAATCTACATATTCATACAAAAGCAAACATCCTTGATAATGGCTGACAGATAACCGCCCGAAGCTACAGATCATTTGTACAGTTCTTACACACTCTATGTTAAAAAATAGAAATTACTAATACGAATGCAAGAAATATATAATAAAAACCTTAATCGCTGTTACTTGTGAATGTCTTCGTTGAAACTTGTATAAAAAGGGGGTGCTACCCAGATAGATAATTATATTTTTAGAGAAATCTAAAAAGTATAAAGTAAATTTTTAATTGAGGAAACCGACTACTACCAACCACTAATCTCTTAGCCCTATCTCTCGCACCTACCCTCCCCACTACAAATCTAAAATGTACGCCCGGTGTACTTTCTCCATTTTCGGACAAGTTTTCGTTCTGATGAACTGGACATCTCGGTGTACACGAAATACAAATTATAAACGAAATTGATAATTAAAGTCTGCGTCTTCTTATCATTATAATGCTCTGTAATTTACATTGAACTCTCCCTGGATTTATATCCTCCTCGGAATTATCCCTTCCAAACTGGTAAATCGTATATATATATATATATATATATATATATATATATATATATATATATAATGGACTCTCCTGTCGGTTTCGACGTATGAGGATCTGACAGCTTAGTTGATTCAGTTATGAAATTTTGTGCGATAATCTTAAGTGGAATTTAAGACTCACTAGTGATTTACAAAGGAGTCTACATATAGAGCAAGAGTGGGGATTGTGATATGAGATCACTGTTAGATTAGCTGACCTTTTAGATCTTGCTCTCGCTTCTTGAATATGATTCAGACAGGCCGACTGAAACCTGCTAAGTCCACTAAAACACGTTGATCTCCATTCAACCCGCTCCAAGGCAATGCGCTCAAGTGTGTCATGTGGTACATATCATTTTATTCGAAAAATATAACATAAATATGTTATAGAGTCAATACAAAAATAGGCATTTTGTTTCAACACTTCTGCTGTCTTATCAAGTGATGATGTTGAATAAAGAGTTTTAAAAGGTTCAAACACCCCTCGAAAGGGAAAACGCTGTTACATAAGCTGCAATGACCAATCAAAAACACAAGTATATGAAAATTCAATAAAATTTGACAACAAACTTTAGTTATAATAATTAATGCCTTAATGTTAGGGTTAGACTAAAATAGAAATCCTTCTAACTGATTAATATTAAATTTTACTATAGAACTGAAATTTCATATATCATCCAGATACTGACCAGGTTCGACGTTGCTTAACTTCGGTGATTTTATGGGATGTGGCCGTAAAACTTTTTTTTTTCTATGATTTTTATAAGATTTTTATATATAATTTCCGTTTTGAGGAACCAGCTGTATGGATAGCGGTTCGGATTGAGGAATGGGAGAGCGGAGTTCGAATTCCAGTCGAAGCCATTACATTCATTTACGTGCTAATATCCTTGGGAAAGGTATGAATCCTCTTCTTCTCCCTCCATAGCAGGACAAACCGGTTGGATTGCAACTGGTCTCTCGCAGAAAGAAATGGCAAACTACTGCGGGGAAAAATCTGTCTCGTCAGTCATGTATCGAAAGATACATGTTCGCTTAAGTGTGTATCCCGCATGGCACATAACTGACTGATAATACGCACAGAAAGTTTCTTATACATCTCGTTACTGACGATGAAAAGTGGGTTGGATATAGCAATTATTATTGAAAAAGGCAGGATATTGAAAATGATAAACCATCACAACTGACCCCAAAATTAATCTTCTTGGAAGGAAGTTCATGTGTGCGTAGATGGATCGACGAGGTATTATTCACTTTTTGAAATTTTTTTTGAAACTCGTTGAAACACTAAGTGCACATTTCTGCGTGCAGCAGCTGCAACATGACGACAAATATTTGGTCGAAAAGACGTCTACACTTGTCAAGAGGAAGAAAATGATCGACGACAAGGCAAATCCACAGACGAAACTACAAGAACTACTTCAGAAGGAAAGCGAGAAGAAAGGATTAAATATTAATTTCAAGAAGACAGAAAACATCCCTAGATCAGTGACGAAGGAGGGCTTGGGAACCAAAGCATTTAGTTTATTATGCAGGCTAATCGCCAAGGGGGAGAGGGAAAAAGAGAACCTCACTCTGCGCTCCCAGAAAATAATTTTCCTCCCCACAACCACCTGTGCGAACTAATTTTAAAGTGAGAAAATACACCGCAACAAACAAGCTCCGCTTCGGATTTGATACCCTTTTCCAGTAATGTCCCCCCGCCATTATTAATACCCTGGCGACGATGATGACCGCTATTACGAGAGGAAAATAATAAAATCTAAAAATAATGGGTTATTAAAATTTATTTATTTTTAAGCGTTTCACCCCAAGCAAGGCGGGAAGCCACTAGGACGCAAGGGGTTACAGAAAATTTGGAGCAAGATCAGATAGGAGTGATAGAGGAAAGGATGAGGAGAAGGATAGTGGATAGATCAAGGCAACTGGAGATGTCGATTGACATTACATTTAAATAGTTGGAGATTATAGCTCTCAGGGAAACAGGAATAGGGAAGGGAGTTCCACAGGCGCGAGGTGCGAGATATGAAGCTATTGGTTTAGAAGAGACGGTTACATTTAATAGTTTCAACAGTGAAAGGGTGAGAGCGGGATGCCAGGCTCGTAGGGCGCTTGAATTCATGAAGACTGGGAATCAGCGAATGCAGCTCATCGGAGCAATTACCATGAAAGTATTTGTAAAAAAAGACAGAGAGAAGCGACGGCGCGTCTGTGAGAGAGCGACTGTAGACGAGATGCCAGATCAGGGCTAATTACATTGCATATCCGTCTCTGGATCTTATCAAGAACCCCGAGGCAACAGAAGGGGCTCCAGACCATATATGGCAGCAATACTCCACGCAAGGGTGAATTGTTGATTTGTAGATCTGAAGGATCGATTCCGGGGAGAAAAATTTGTAAATCAATTCAGTCCTTCATTTCTTTCTTAGAAAATTCCTTGATCACTCTGTTGTAAAAAGTGTCAGCACCATCCTCTGCCTTTATTTTCTTTAAATGGTCTTTATCCATGGGAATGAAAAACAAATTCCAACAATCACTCTTCATTTTGGAAACACCTCATAAATATTTACACGCTTTAGTGGAGAAAATGATCACTCACAGGAAGCAGATGTAGCAGGTATGGTCAAAATCAGAAGTTGACGTAGACATTTTTATTTTAATTTTTTTTTAAACGTTTAAAAAGTTTCTTATCAATTGACGACAGGTGTCAGAAAATGGCGTTGATCGATGACTGGGAAAGTGAACATTCGTAATTTTGACGTAAATTAAGTTAATATTCTTTTAATTTAAATTATTTTACCCAAATGTTCTTTTAACATAAAGTTTAACCTTTCTCCTTCAAAAAGACACCAACATTAAAACATGATATTTGAATTTAAATACTTTTAATTTAATTTTAAAATTAGGCATTGCAGGGAGTTTTAAAAAATGTTTAATGAAATAATATGCAATATTATTAAGAAATTTTTTACATAACTTTAAAAAAAATAATTTTCAGCATTTAAAATTAAACATTAAGACACTGAAACGGATGAAAACTTATTTTTTGATAACAAAAGAAAGACTAAGCCGGTTGCTTCATTTCACTAAGCGTGTGAACTGGTCAAAACTTCCTGGGTAATGGTCACATGACTGAATCCGGGTCTTAAGAAGGAGTCAACAATACCCTCCATGAGTTAAAAAAAAATTTAAGTAAAAAAAGAACTTTTGAGATGACACTGAATTCGTCAGACGTTCCCTATATATTCTTCAGAACCGAAAAATACAAATCTGTCCGTCTAAATCTGTCCATTTATAAGTCATTTGAAGAGGCAAGTCTTTGATTTCAGTCGCACGCAATAAAAACATCATACCTTCAGTAGAGAGTGTCTGCTGGCTTAACACGGCTGGAAGGCAAGCAAAAAATTTCTGCTTTTCGGTGGCTTTTATCTTTGTGACACACCACTTTATTATTCTCTCTTTTTCATGCAACCAATTTGAATGGAAAAATAAAAGTGGGAAGGCTAAAGCTACGGCCTTTTCTAACGCAAGAAAAAGAATTTCTGCTTTTCGTTGACTGTATCTCTTTCACTCACTCATTATTATGTTTTACCTCTCACGCTCCCTACTAAAAAAGCTAGGAAATTCATTGCTTTTACTTGAGTCTTTTCTTTTAAAATAACAAGCATTTTCTCTACTTACACTCCCTAAATAATATTGCTTGCAACAATTATCTGAAGAAATGGTAAATACAAAAAAAAAAAAAAACTACAAAGAGGACAGTGAAAATTATCAATAATTAAATTTATATTACAAAAAATTATTGATCTTGGAAAATAAATCTAAGGCATATAGCGCATGCGTTGCAGACATGGATACTTCGTCCTTGCCTACACGCAAACAGGTACTAAAAAGTGTATTACTGGCGCAGGGGAAGTGCGACACTGAAATCCGATGGCGCACTTTGTTTAGAGAAATATGATCTCCAAGGACTAAAAAACTAGAAAATGTAGTTGCAAACAAAGAAAAGATTTTTGAACTGTTACGTAATATCAGCCCTAATCTACGGCACTACCAGCTGGACAATCTCCTCACAGATGAAGAAGAAACTTGAAGCAACAGAAATATGGTTCTGTGGAAGGATGCTGAGAATACCATGGACCAAACATGTGATCAACGACGAAATTTTAGAGAAAATCGAAGAAACAGTTGAAATTTCAAAGGCATAGAATGATGAAAAGAGGGCTTGGAAAGTTTGATACTCAGAGGACAAGTTGAAACCAATACATAATCTACGTAGTGACCTTGAGTAAATGGAGAGAAAAAAAGACAAAATGAATTAAAAGCTATAAAGGGCAAGAAATTATGGAGAGCCATGATCACTAACATCATGTCAGGACGCGGTACATAAAATGTGTCAATAGTTAATTCCGAATAATGGTGAATATGTAATTGAAAAAGTGTTTGTATTTTTTGAAGAATAAATTTGATAAACGAAAACGGAAATTATTTCTGAGTCAATTGAAAAGTTTAATTGCATCTGATCATCATTTCTTGGAAATTTTTATTTTTTATTTTTTGTATAGAAAGTGGGGAGTGAATTGACTGTAAAGTGAAACTATGATATAATGACAAACTCGATACTTATCAATGGTTTACAAAGCCATAAAAATATTTTCCTTTGTCGAAGACTTTCAATGTGGAATTATGGCCCAGTTTGTCGCCTTCATTTTCAAACAGATGCTTTTGGAAAAGACATATGAATATCTACTTGCTCTTTCAAGCTATTGGTTAAAGTCAGGTAGACAGAGCACTCTAGCATGGTTGGATGTTTTGGGGCGAGAAAATAAAAAAATAAACCTATAAATACGCCAAACAACCCTTTTTCCCCCAAAAGTCTAACTTATTTTATTTTTCGTTGAGAAAAGGACGGTTGTCCGAAAAGTTCAATTTGGAAAGTTTTTCTCGTGCTTCTATTTTGTCTAATGCTTTTTACAATTATCATTATTAGCATTATCATTATTATTATTATCATTATCATTATTATCATCATTATTATCTTTATTATTATTATCATTAATATTATCATTATTATTATTATTTTATATTATTATTTCATTATTATTATTTTCATTATTATTATTATTATCATTATTATCATTATTATTATCATTATTATCATTATTATTATTTCATTATTATTATTATCTCTTTTATTATCATTATTATTATCAACATTATTATTATCATTATTATTATTTTATATTATTATTATCATTATTATTATTTTCATTATTATTATTATTATTATCATCATTATTATTATTATCGCTATTATTATCATTATTATCATTATTATTATCATCATTATTATTTTCATTATTGTTATTACTATCATTATCTTTTTATTATCATCATTATTATCATTATTATCTTTATTGTTATTATCATTAATATTATCATTATTATTATTATTTTATATTATTATTTCATTATTATTATTTTCATTATTATTATTACTATCATTATTATCATTATTATTATCATTATTATCATTATTATTATTTTCATTATTATTATTGTCTCTTTTATTATCATTATTATTATCATCATTATTATTATTATCGCGATTATTATCACTATTATCATTATTATTATCAACATTATTATTATCATTATTATTATTTTATATTATTATCATTATTATTATTTTCATTATTATTACTATCATTATTATCATTATTATTATCATCATTATTATTATTTTCATTATTATTATTACCCCAGTATTATTATTATTATTATTATCATCATTATTATTTTCATTATTATTATTACTATCATTATCTTTTTATTATCACTATTATTATCATTATTATCTTTATTATTATTATTATTATTTTTATTAACATTATCATTATCATTATTTTCATTATTATTATTATTATTATCATTATTATTATTAACATTATCATTATCATTATTTTCATTATTATCATTTTTATTATTATTATTATCATTATTATTATTATCATTATCATCATTATTATTATCATTATTATCATTATCATCATTATTATCAGTATTATTATTATTATTATTATTTCTTTTCCAATTTCTCTTATTTTTCTAAGTTATTTTCTGTCTTCCATCAGCATGTCTGATGCTAACCTCGACGAAATTGACTCGTTGCCTACACGTACTAACATTCTCGCCTGATATGAAGTGAAAAGATTATATTGAATCTATTGCTAGGTCAGTTATCAAGAAAGTTGGTTCACTGTGTCGTACTAGACATTCTTCTCTTCAGAATCTATCTTACATATCTATAAGTCTATCATTCGTCCATGCTTAGAATATTACTGCCACTGATGGTCTGGTGCTCCTGCTATATATTTAGAGATCCTTGATAATATCAAAAGAAGATTCGGCAATATTACTGGTCCTGACCTGGCATCTCGACTTCAGTCACTTTCTCAATGCTGTACAGTTGCCTCCCTGTGCCTTTTTTTAAAAAAAATAAATACTTTACTGGCAACTGTTAGAATGTGTTCTTCGTTATGGTACCTAGCCTCTTCGAATTTATCGCACTACTAGACTGGCAACAAATTCTCACCAATAAAGAATTTTTAATCTTCAAAAATGTAAACGCAATTTCAATTGCTTTCTACAGACTGGTTCTTCTTTTGCTCTTAGTAAAATTTCTTTTTTTCTAATTCTTCCACACCCAGTAACTCCTTGTGTCCTAGTGGCTTTATTTCCTTGCTTAGGGTGAACGTGATTAATAAAATAAGTTATCCAACAAACAATAAAATACAAATATTTATTTAGACCTAAGTTGTCTGTTGTTAACTGGAGCAAAGGATAGCTTTTTTTTTAATTTTAACACCCCCAAAATTAAACCGCTCTCTATTAATCCTCTGAGAGGCCCCCTTTCAACCTGCCAACAGCATGGATGATCCTAACCTCCAGGTGAGTGACCTGTTGCGCTTTCTCGGACTAACGTTCTCAGCTGACAAGTGGAAAGACTATATTGAATTCATTGATAGGTCAGTTATCAAGAAAAATCAGCAATATTATTAGTCATGATCTGGCATCACATCTTCAGTCACTTTCCCACTGCCGTGAAGTTGTTTCTCTGTGCCCTTTCTATAAAGACTTTCAGGATAATTATCTGGATGAGCTCTTCGATATGGCACCGAGGGTTTATGAATTTAAGCGCAGTGCTAGATCTAGGTCTCATCAATTCCCAGCTGAAATGGCTAGATGCAACCGTAAGTTCTATGCTAGCAGTTCCTTTTCTTGCGCTTATCACATGTGGAACTCTATTTCGACACCATGCATTCCAGTTAATATCAAAAACTTAAACGCACTATCAATCGTTATAATTACTATTCTATTATTCTCTCTCTCTCTCTCTCTCTTTATATATATATATATATATATATATATATATATATATATATATATATATATATATATATATATACTAGCAGTAGAGCCCGGCGTTGCCCGGGGATGTAACAGTAAGAGATAGATCAAGTATCGACCATCATAAAAACTGAAAAATAAAATTGACAAAGATTATTGTTTAAGGTTGACGGACACGCATGTCTTAATTATTTTTTTTTTTTTTTTTACGAATTGGTCAAACCCAAACTCAATATATATATAAGTAATTCTTCAAGTCTAGAAACCTAGACAGAATGCAGAAAGCACTGAACAGCCGTTTTGTCCTATATTTGGAACGCATCAGCAGTGAGCATCCATTACCGAGAATTGAAACCCGGGCAGTTACGACACGAGGCAAACGCCAAAACCCTATAGGTCTCGGTGACGAAAAGGTAACGAATTAGACTCAATATAGCGCTGCTCTTCACAAATTCCGTAGTGTAGCTCCTCTAAGTTTCCCTTACCCATAGGACTGTGCCCCCACGAGACACGACTACTATTCCAGAAACGGCCGTCCAGTGCTTTCTGCAATCTGTTGAGGTTTCTTCTAGACTCGATGAATTACTTGATTATAATTATCTCAAATCCTCCTAATAATTTCTATCACTTGTATATCATTGCTTGAACCAGCTTCTAATGCTATAGATGGGGGTAGTAGTTGTGGCTCGTAGGGGCACACTCCTATGTGTAAGAGAAGGTCGGATGAGTTTAACCAAGGAATATGTGATCGATCGGCGCTATATCAAGACTAATTCGCTACCTCTTCATCACTGAGGCTCGTTGGAACAGTTGGTATGACGTTTACCTCCAGTCGTAAGCGTTCGGGTTTCAATTCTCATTAGTGTATGCGCAGTGTTGATGAGTCCCAAATAGAGGACGAAACGCCCGTCCAGTGCTTTCTGCATTCTGTTGAGGTTTCTTCTAGATGCCATGAATTACTTAATTATGGTTATCTCAAATCTTCCGAATAATTTCTATTATATATATATATATGTAATGAAATGGACAAAGTCCGACTATTATATTAAGACATTTTTATATTTATACATTCTTTTTATAGATACAAATATTTAAGTAAATGCTCTGTTTATAATAAACAGTATTAAACAACATTTACCGGCCTGAATGTCTGAGAAATATAATATGTTTATTATAAACAGAGAATTTACTTAAATATTTGTATGTATAAAAAGAATGTATAAACATAAAAATGTCTTAAAAATCATTGTCGGACTTTCTCCATTTCATAATGTGTGACGTCATTTGTTTACATTTGGATACGCTGTGAGCAGATATGAATGTACGTGAGAGAATCATGGAAGATTGTAGTTTAAAGACAGTAAAATCGACCTTACTAACCGGACGCTCCTCTGTGGCCAAAACGGTTAAAGGCACGTCATGCTATATGACGGTTCCGTATAGGATACATGTTCGATTCCTATAGGAGGACGAATATTTTATATGAAATTTTCTCGGACATTCAGGCCGGTAAATGTGGTTTGTTATTGTTTATTATAAACGGAGCATTTACTAAATATTTGTATCTATAAAAAGAATATATACAGATAAAAATATCTTAAAAATAATTTTCATAATATATATATATATATATACACCAGAAAGGTAAAATGTACCTGGAAACTTTGAGAATATTTACTGGTCGTAATTTTACCAGTTTTTCACAGTTCTATTATTTTCAACAGATAAATTGCTATGGCATAATATATCTTGCAACAAACTGGAGTTGGAGTGATATCATTGCGTTGCCACACGTCTGCTCATTTCAATTTAACCACTAAAAATTACAGAGCTGGGAAACCTATAAAATTACTCCAAATAAATATTCTTAACACTCCATAGACTCCCCCCCATATATATATATATTTTTGAAAAATGTCTATATTTACTAGGGGAGAGCGTTCAATAAAGGAGATAGAGCGTTTATAAATCTCTCTCTCTCTTTCTCTCTCTCTCTCTCTCTCTCTCTCTCTCTCTATATATATATATATATATATATATATATATATATATATATATATGTATATATATTAGGTTGGTGCAAAAATAATGACGCAATACACACACACACACACATATATATATATATATATACATTGTTGAAAAATGTCTATATTTACTAACGGAGTGCGTACAATAACGGAGATAGAGAGTTTATAAATCTCTCTCTCTCTCTCTCTCTCTCTCTATATATATATATATATATATATATATATATATATATATATATGCATACATACATAGGAGAAACCTCACGGAATATAAATAAAATATTATATGAACACAAAAGGGACATTTGACAAAATAATAGGTCAAATTCATTGGTGACTGTAACGAGACTAGCCACAATTTTGACATAAGAAAAGCTCCATCCAGAGAGTGGCTGAATTCACATCCAGAGAGTGGCTTAATCACAAGTTCATATACAGTAAATTTGCCCCCTGGCTCTGACAACATTTCACCATTCCTGGCATATATCACAGTGTGGAAGATCTACTTACAAAAGTGATGGAAAGTCAAATAAAGAGACTCTAAATGACTAAAAAAAAAATTCTGAAATTCCCAGCACCCCCTGTCTAGCACATGTGAAGTCGTACGAACAAAGCAAAATTTCGTCCGATTAATCCCTGAAGAACGAAACGCGGCACAGGTAAACGTTTCCACTTTGTCATACAATTTCTCCAATACTGTTCTTAATACATAATATTATATATCGTAATCCTATATATATATATATATATATATATATATATATACATATATATATATATATATATATATATATATATATATATATATATATATATATATATATATATATATATGGGTTTTAGTGTTTCTTTGTGATATATTTAGAATATCGCGATGGACCGTAAATGGTGATATAAAAAAAAAGAAAAAAGAAAGACAAATCTCTACTTAGAACGAGACTCCACAATTAGGGCCTTTATTCTCGTGTTTACCGACAGCATGACGAATTTTTCAACGACTACGTCTTCTCTTCTCTGAAAACACGGTTAGTTCAATATATGTCGGCCATTTTGTATGTACAAACTCAAGGACACTCAAGATGCATTGTCTACAGAAGTCCGTAGATAAGATAAGAACATCCCACACACACTCACACCACACACACGCGCACACACACACACACACACACACACATATATATATATGATTCTACGTATTTTATTAATAATAAATATACATTAATTTCATATTAATATTCTATTAGTACCAGCTATTAGTGTTCAATATTATATATATAAGTTATTCGAAAATTACAACATAAATATGTTATAAAATCACTACAAAAGTAGCCATTTTGTTTCAACACTTCTGGTGTCTTATCAAGTGATGGTGTTGAATGTCTATATTTGCTCTACTCTGTATTGATCATTCTTTTAAGAATAATAATTTGGGTTATTGGAATTTATTCTGTATACATCAAACCTATATATATATATATATATATATATATATATATATATATATATATATATATATATATTTACAAAACACTGGTCAATGAAAATCTACAAAGCATAAATATTATAAATTTACTAATTTAAAAGTATGGTTCCATCGCTACAGAGGAATTGACACGTTTCAAAAACAGGATCTAAAACTTCAAATTCAATTACTGAATTAAATTACAGTGCCTAGATCTGTTTCATTTTCAGGCGAATTTTGAAATAAACTATTTTGAAATTTACTGAGTTTTACAAGCAAAAACATTCATAATTTAAGCTTCTAATGAAACGGGGAAATAATATAATAAACAATATTAACGACAATTACCGGCCTGAATGTCCGAGAAATTTTCATAGAAAATGTTCGTGCCCATACAGAAATCGAACTTATATCCTATACGGAACCGTGACATTGGCCACAGAGGAGCGTTCGGTTGGCAGGGTCGATTTTACTGTCTTTAAACTACAATCATCCATGAAGTTTTTAAATCAGTTAATATATATATATATATATATATATATATATATATATATATATATATATATATATATATATATATTAACTGATTTAAAATATGGTTTCGCTACACAGGAACTACCATGTTTCAAAAACCGAACCTGAAAACTTCAAATTTAATTATAGAATTAAATTAAAAAAAATTAGTTGTTTCATCTTCAAGCGAATTTATGCTCTGTAAATTTACATTGAGCACTGTTTTGTAAAAATAAAAATATCAATAAGAACACCGGATTATATATCTTACTGTTCTTTCTTTATATTAAAGAGTTATCTTAAATCCAAAATTATCTAATTTTTTTTTAATTTAATTTATTTTTTTAAAAATTGAATTAAATAATAATCTTATAATGTATCTGACATTCGATCAAATTTTGAATATTTAACGAGTAAATATTTATTTTTTTCCAGAATGGAATTCTCACCTCATATTCTTTTATGTGCCGGGTTCCTTCATAACTTATCATAGCCCTCCACACCTTCCTACCCCTTGTAGCTCTTAGTTTTGTCTATTTGTTATTTCTCCGAAACCATCTTTTATCATCCATTTATTGAAGCCCATCAAGTATGTCACGAGCTGCTTACATTTGTTTCTCTTTCCTATAATCTGTCCCGTGAGTATCAGATTTACCAAGCCCTCCTCCCTCGTTACGTTTCCGTGAAGTTCAACTTCCTCTTCCTGATGTTAAGTATAAGTTTCCTTTTTATTTGTATTCTATAGAAAACATTGTTGCTCAGCCAATCTAGTCTTCTTCTGTGTCATGTCTCTTTAGAACACAGGCGATAATGGCCCTCCACACCTTCCTGTCTCTTGTAACTCTTAATAAGTTTTGTCTATTTGTTATTTCTCCCAAACCCTGTCCTGCCATCCATTTACTCAAGCCCATCAAGTATGTCGCGTGCTGCTTTCCTCTATCCGTCTTTCCTTCGATTTGCCATGTGAGTATCAGATTTTCCAAGCCCTCCTTTCTTATTACATACCTCGTCGTTGCTCACGTGTTCGGTTCATGATATCCTCAGCTGTAGAACCCCATTTCTGTTGCTTTAAGTCTCTTTTTGATCTTTGAGGAGATTCTCCAGCATTCACTGCCATATAGAAGTACAGATATCACGTAACAATTCAGTACTCTTTTCTTTCTATCTAACGAATTTTTCTGTCTCTTAATACTCTGCTTAGCTTTTGGAGTGCATCTTTACTTCTCTCAATGCATATTTCTGTGATCTTCATTTTGGAGACGTCCAAAGTTTTGAAATTGGCTTTTAAAAGACGGTGAATGTTCGACTAATTCCCTAATCACTGTGAAAAGGAATATATTGAGCATGTTCAGCCCATCAAGTATGTCACATGCTGCTTTCCTCTGTCCGTCTTTCCTTCGATTTGCCATGTCAGTATCAGATTTTCCAAGCCCACTTTCCTAATTATGAAGCCCTAGAAATTTAAACAATTTCTTCCTGATGTTAAATATAAGTGTCCTTTTTGTTTTCATTGTCTCCAAAACCTCGTTGTTGCTCTATAGTATCCTCAGACAATCTAGTCTTAGTTTATGTACCATGTCCCTTCAGGACGTAGATGATCATGGCCCTCCACATCTTTCTCTCCTTTTTAGCTCTTAATAAGTTTTGTCCTTTTGTAATTTCTTCCTAACCCTTTTCTGTATTTAAAATGAAGTTCATCAAGTATATTACGCGATGCTTTCCTCTGTGTCTTTTCCCCCAAAACTGTGCTGGTCAGGTTTTTCTTTTTCATGGTAATTATTCTGAGGAACGTTTTTCATTCTATCTATACTTTGCTAGTTTAGGCGCAATACAAGATTGGTGGAAAGGTCTCGTCATTTTACAGTGTGAATGGCGAGATACAACCGTAAGTTCTATGCTAAAACTTTCTTCTGTCGCACTTCTCACTCGTGGAACTGTCTTCCAGCTTCTTGTTTTCCAGCCATCGTTATAAATTTAAATGCAATGTCAATCGTTATCTTCTGTCTTCTCGATTCCTGTTCTTTTATCGTTCTCGCTACTTAATGTTTGTCCTTTTCTTGTATCCTTTCACGCTCAGTAACACACTGGCCTTCCTTGGGGATGAAATGTTTTTAAAAATTCGTTTGACTGAATACTTATTACAGGAATACGCCAGACTCACAGCCATCCAAACAGGTTACATTCAACCGACAAGGATTATCTCTTTAAACCTTTTTTGTTTTTGTTTTATTTTTTTCAATTTCTGAATAAGCTATTGTGTATTGGGATCGAACTTGTATATAAACTGAAAACTGTGTGAGATAAATGAGATGGCATTGGATACAACCTGATAGTTTATAGAGAGCTGAAGGTTTAAAATAGTTTACGGTAACGAGGTGTGCTGCGGTTAAGGTGAGCAAGACCGTGGCAAAAAGAATGCCTTTTTATACCAATATTAAATATTTCATGCCCACTTCAAGAAATCGTTTCCTGTGTTGAATGATATTTTATTTCATATGGTTTCTATTATTCTGCATAATCACATCTATCTAGCTAGCTAGCACAATCTCTTCATTTTCTTTCTTTCTTTCTTTCTTTCTTTCTGTCTATAACAATCTCTTCATTATCTATCTATCTATCTTTCTACCTATCTATAACAATTTCTTAATTTTCTATCGAACGATCTATCTATCTATCTATCTATCTATCTATCTATCTATCTATCTATACCAATTTTTTCATTTTCTATCTATCTATCTATCTATCTATCTATCTATCTATCTATCTATCTATACCAATTTCTTCATTTTCTATCTATCTATCTATCTATCTATCTATCTATCTATCTATCTGTCTGTAACAATTTCTTCATTTTCTATCTATCTATCTATCTATCTATCTATCTATCTATCTATCTATCTATCTATCTATCTATCTATAACAATTTCTTCATTTTCTATCTATCTATCTCATTCTTTGTGCGTTTTTCACCGTTTTACACGTAAATGTATTTACTTACAATAGCAAACTTACCATCGATTAATCCTTACAAAGAAAAAACATATTTCACCTTTTGTGGTGGCAACATCTTTTTAATTGAAAAAAAGACTGTTAACACATTTATATGCCATTTTTATTCTATGCAGTCACCATGCGGAATACGCATGCGCCGTTGTTTCGATGAACTGATTCAATGTTACATTTTTTTATTCCTTTCGGCGCCCGCCGAGATGACTTCAAATGGCATTTGGATCAAGTCATGAATCCAGCTTTTCTTCTCTTGTGGCACAGGGAGAGGGCAGGGTCTTTTGTTGTTTAACAATAAGTTTATATTTAGATATGATTTGAGATATACGTTTAATCTTTCTCTTATTTTTCTTTGACTCGCATTCTCTCTACAAAACTCAATCGGGTGATTCCTGTAATTTTATCACAGGTCTGTCTATCAGTCTATCGGTCTTAGTGTTTCTTTTCGCAACTAATTTTTCCAGGATGTCTCTCATCGATTTCTCTATACTGGGAGCGATGGATAAATTGTCGTCAAAATTACATAAAAATGAAAATAACACTAAAATCTCATTTTAACAGATATATTTACCAAAATTACATCTTGTAATATTATCTTGAAGTACTAAATTTATTCAATAAAATCTTTATTGGCTTCAACCATGGCCTACGGGCGACTTCGGAATCTCCTGCAAAGCTTTTACTATATTTTCTGTTTATACGTTATTTTTATTTTTATATTAAAAAATTGTCGGTCTTAATCAATTTCATAATATGTTGTCATTCTTTACGTTAAGATACGTTTCGTGAGCTGAAATTATCGATCGACAAAAATCTTCGAATGTGTGTGTTTATAAACAGTAATTCGGACTTTGCTAACAGACGCTTCTATGTGGCTGAATGGTTAACAGCACGTCAGATAAAGTGACGGTTCCCATTGGGGTTGCAGGTTCGGAGAGCGCATATTTCATATATATATATGTGTGTGTGTGTGTGTGTGTGTGTGTGTGCGTGTGCGTGTGTGCGTGTGTGTGTGCGCGCGCGCACGCGCGCAGGGTGTGATGGATAAATTGTCGTGTAAATTACGTTAAAATGAAAATAACACTAAAATTAAAATTGGCTCTAACCATGGCCTTAAGATGACTTTAAAATCTCCTGTAACTCTTCTGAGTGGTCTCCTTGTTTAAATTGATCAATGACTTTTGTTGGTCTCTTTCTCAACGGCATTCCACACATAATAATCAAGTGGTGTTGCAGTCTAGGGAGCTAGGTGGCCAGATGTAAGGGCTGATGAGGTCATTA
>OZ010602.1:88316897-88321897 GCA_963932145.1 Acanthosepion lycidas | reverse complement strand
ACGCAATCATCAGGTCCTATATATATATATATATATATATATATATATATATATATATATATGATTAATACAAATATGTTACATTCCGCACCTTGTCAGGAAAATTTCAGCAATTACTTCTTTTTCTTTCTATGGTTCTTTTTAATTTCCTTCTTTCCGTTAATTTTTGTCTTACACGATGTCTTTAATTATAATCGCAATTTCTGTTTTGTTTTGTTTTTGTTTTGTACAATATATATATTTGTGTGTGTTTCTGTCTGTCTCTCTGTGTACGTGTGTGTTTATGTGTGTATGTTTATATGTGTGTTTATGCTTGTGTAGTAGCAGATATTTATACATACACAAAATGTTTCATAAGCTGTCATTATAGCTTGGGCATCAGTTCACTGCCACCCGTCATCAAAGTGGATGGGTGTCTGCAGATGGGTGTCTAAAGTTCATTTAGAAATGTGCAGGAAAAAGCGGCGAATTAAGAGGTAAAAAGAGGCTTCGAAAACGCTAGTGTTTCTTTTAATGGCGGGTGGCTAAAACTATTTGAGAATTAAGCGAAGACACAAAAGAAACAATATGAAGGAATAAAGAAAAAGAAATTAAAAAAAGAAAAGAAAATAGAAAAAAAGGGAATGGAAATAAGTGAAGAAATAAAACAAATAAAATGAAAGAAAGGAATCCTCTCTCATAGAGGCAACGACTCAAGCCTCTCGCTGGTTTGCCGCCTTTTCTAGGGAAAGTGCTCAGACGAGCTATATTCCTTAGTCCCACTAGTTCTAAAAGACAGAAATAAGGAATAAAGAAATAAGAGAAATGAATGAAAGAAGTGAAAAATAAAAAAAGAAAGAGACAAATAAAGAATAAAGGAAATGAATGAAAAAAGCGAAAAATAAAAAAAATGATGAGAATTAATGAATAAATAAATAAAGGAAATGAATGAAAAAGTGAAAAATAAAAAAGGAAGAGACAAATAAGGAATAAAGAAATTTAAAGAAATGAATGAAAAAAGCGAAAAATAAAAACGAGACAAAGAGAGACAAATAAAGAATAAAGAAATAAAAAAAGAAAGAAAGAAAGAAAGAAGCGAAAATATAAAAGACACAAATAATTAATAAATATCAAAAGAAAGCTATTGAATGAAATGAAAAATAAAGAGAAAGAGAAAATAAATAAACAAAATAAAATAAATAAATAAAAGGAAAGAGAAGAGTGATTGAAAGAAAAATTTAAAAAATATAAATGAAATTCTCACAAAAGAAAAAATGCATGCGTAATTAAAAATAAAAAGAATGAAATTGGGGTCTTGCAAGAAAGAAATAAAAAATATTGAAAGACAAAAAATGAACAAGCAAAAAAATGAAAGAAAGCATTGAAAGGAAATAAATAAATAAATAAATAAATAAATAAATAAAGAAAGAAAGAAAGAAAGAAAGAAAGAAAGCATTGAAAGGAAAGAAAGAAAGCATTGAAAGGGAAGAAAGAAAGCATTGAAAAGAAAGAAAGAAAGCATTGAAAGGAAGGAAAGAAAGAAAGAAAGCATTGAAAGGGAAGGAAGAAAGAAAGAAAGCATTGAAAGGAAAGAAAGAAAGAAAGCATTGAAAAGAAAGAAAGAAAGCATTGAAAGGAAAGAAAGAAAGAAAGAAAGAAAGAAAGCATTGAAAAGAAAGAAAGAAAGCATTGAAAGGAAAGAAAGAAAAAGAGAAAGACAGAAAGAAAGCATTGAAAGGAAAGAAAGAAAGAAAGAAAGAAAGAAAGAAAGAAAGAAAGGAAGCATTGAAAGGGAAGGAAGAAAGAAAGAAAGAAAGAAAGCATTGAAAGGAAAGAAAGAAAGAAAGAAAGAAAGAAAGAAAGAAAGCATTGAAAGGAAAGAAAGAAAGAAAGAAAGAAAGAAATAAAGAAAACATTGAAAGGAAAGAAAGAAAGAAAGCATTGAAAGGAAGGAAAGAAAGAAAGAAAGACAGAAAGAAAGCATTGAAAGGAAAGAAAGAAAGAAAGCATTGAAAGGAAAGAAAGCGTTCAAAGGAAATAAATAAAGAAAGAAAGAAAGAAAGTAAAAAGAAAGAATTTTGGTAGTAAAAGAAAGAATCACTAAAATTAAAGAAAGTCAGAATGATAGAGAAAATTAAATACGTAAATAAATAAAGGAAAAAGAAATGAAAAAAAGACGCGAAAAATTATGAAAGAAATAAGTTAAAAATGTGAAAGAAAGACTGAACTGGAAAAGAAAATGAAAAAATAAAGAGAAATAGAGAAAGAAAATAAAAACAGGAAGAAAGATAAAAAGAAAGAAAGAAAGAACGAACCGAGAAAGAAGTGAAAAATAATGAAGAATTAAAGAGAGAGAAGAAAGTGAAATAAATAAAGAAATTAATAAAGAAAGAAAAAAAAAACGTAAAAAAGAAAGGATTAATTGAAAAAAGAAGCTAAAAATAAGAAAGAAAGAATGAAAGAAAGGAAGAGAGTTAAAAGGAAATAAAGAAAGAAATTAATAAAGAAAGAAAAAAAATCGTAAAAAAGAAAGAAAATTAAAAAAAAGAAATTGGAAGAAAAAAACAGAGAGATAATGACAGAAAAACAATAAGTAAATAAACAAAACGAGAAAATAATTAATAAAAAAAAGATCACGATCACTCATCTCGTGGCCCATTAGGATCATGTACTGCAGCTGTAGAAGAAGTGGTGTGTCTTGGGCTAGATTGACGGAACCGAACCCTCTGTAGGCCGGCTTGAATTCAGAGATTTCTATCCACTCCGTGATATAAAACCCAGTCTATCCTGCTATTTACCAATACCTGTGGGCGGGGGAAGCAGAAAAAGCAGAAGAGTCATACCTTTCCCAGAGTAATTAGCACGTAAGTGAATGTAATGGATCCCACTTTAATTCGAACACAGCTCTCGGATCACACAATATGATCATCCTTAATAAAAAAAAAAAAGAAAGAAAGAAAGAAAATAGTGATTAAAAGAGAGAAACGCGTGAATTGGCTAAAGAAAGAAAGAACGAAAGAATGAAAGTACGAAAGAAAAAAGAAAGAAAGAATGAAAAAACGAAAGAAAAAAACGAAAGAACGAAAGCAAGAAAGAAAAAACGAAAAGAAGAACGAAAGAAAGAAAGAAAAAACGAAAGAAAAACGAAAAGAAGAACGAAAGAAAGAAAGAAAAAAGAGAGAATAAACGAAAGAAAAACAAAAAAGACAAACGAAAGAAAGAAAGAAAAAATGAAAGAAAGAAAGAAAAAAACGAAAGAAAGAGACATGATTTGATTCAAAGAAAGAAAATAACGAAAACTTATTACACGATGATGAAAAATTCTGTCTTTAAAATATCTTATCAATGTGCTTAACGCTTTAATCTATGATACGAGCTTTTAACTGCTGCACTCTGCTTAGCTAAGCTTAACATTCGAGAGGACTTTGCCTATATGATCTTTTTTCAGTTGAACATCATGACATGCCAGTGACAAAACATTTTTCAGCTAATCTGGTAGGAAGGTTGGAAGAAGCGGATCGCCATCAATATTCGTACAAAGAAACTTACACATATTTAAAAGAATTATCGTATATACTCAAGTTTCGTACGAGTTTTTTTTTTTTTTTTTTGATCAATTTCTTTACGCTAACATTATGGGATCGAAATAAACACGGATTTTGAACAGGTTAAAAATCATTTTTTTTTTTCCGCTGACCGGTTTTACTAAAAACACGATATTTTTCTGGAGTTGTTAAGATGCATACAAAAAATATTCAGGGATTGCATTACACAGGAAGATGGCTTATAGACGAGTATATATGATAATTGTCAGAGAAAAGAAGAAAAAAAAATAAAATGTAGATTAATTGGCCGTGGTTATATAAAGGGTGTTCCAATAAGTTGGATCGATTTTAAATGTGAATTAAGTTTAAGCATCTAATGATTTTTTTCATTTTCTTTCAGATTTGGGGCGATATTATATTTCACAGATAATTGCCATGACTTAAATAACATGATCCAATAGAGAAATAAATAAATTTTCACCAACAACACTGATTTATTTACTGCTGAATTTGATCCGTCTTAATGAAACACCGTACTATTGGCAAAAGGTGTAAAACCTCTTCTTCTCCTCCCAGCTATGGGTAAATAGTATGATAGACCGGGTTCTGTAGCCTTGGATGGCAAGTGGTCTACCGCAGAAAGAAATGGCAACCTACAGCGGAAAAAAATCTGCTTCGTCAGTCATGTATTAAAAGATACATGAACGACTACGCGTGTATCACCCATGGCACATGACTGACTTTATAACTGACAGAAACGCCCAATAAACAGAATTGACAATGTTTGCAATAAGCAATAACAAAAGAAAAAACAGGGTAAAAATAATACAAAGCAAATGATATAGTGATTTTCCAAACGTAGCTTAGATGTGGCACGAGGCCGAAAGTATGGGACACCCAGTGAGGATCGAACTCACTACTCAGTGGTAATTGTTCTAGCGAGACAAGCTTGATAAATATTACACCAACCCGAGGTGCCCAAAAGCAAAATAATATATGCAAGATAAAAGTAGGCAAGGCAACAGTAAGGAAGAAAAAAATTATAAAACTAAGAATGATGTTAACACAGAAAAAGGGAGACAGACAAGCGATCTCAGCTGGACAAGAAAGAACAGGACTAAGTCGGATGAGATCGAAAAGCTGCCTATTTTATTGGCTAGGGAGAAATCCCAGCATGCATCTGTATGTTGTTCCTATAAATTTGGAGAGTGTTTTTACATTTATTCCCATGTCAAGTGGAACTAACACAAAGATAGAACTCTTTTAGGATTGAAGAGAAAGGCATCTACTGTAGATTGATATAGAAACCTGCTAATTGGTTCAAGCTTAATAAGTTTTTATGATCATTTGCTAGACCCAGCTAAGATTAAAACATTTGAAGAAAAAGAAGTCGACAAATAATTTTTTAAAAAAGCTATGAACCTAATGAAATTAGAGAAGATAAAATTAACAGACCGTGACAGATATTAGGGAGAT